>MU700353.1:1464-38120 GCA_026770625.1 Nicotiana glauca
TAAACTACTCCCCATTATCCAGGAGGGTCCTGACAACTTCTAGTTAAAAGACAGTTTTAACCTAATTTATATCTACTGAAGGTACGACTTCCACTATATCTTGTTATCTAAGCAGACCTTAAAACTATGTCCCATTATCCAGGAGGGTCCTAAAAACTCCTAATTGAATCTTATCTTAAACATGCAAACTTTGAAACCAACTTAAAGTCCTTTGGGGTGCATTTATGCTAAACTATGCTACTCATTATTATTTTGAAATTTAAACTAAGTCCCATTTTCCAGGAGGGTCCTGAGAGTTTACGGCCAAACGTGTTTTGGTGCTTGATCTTCCCCTGCGGAGAGTTTCTTCGAAACGAACGACAACTTTATGTCCCTATTTCAATCAAAGAAAAATCTTGTCAGTTTAAAATGGTGGTTAGTTGATGGAATTCTTGCTGAAGATGTCTCCGCTGCTGTGTTTCGATGTGACCTGCTTCCCGAACTGGCCTTGAACCACCTGACTTTCTGATTGACTTTCAAACCCCATGACCTTCGATGACCCGAGTGTTTTATACCCAGATTGTTGTTTCACATCTCTGACCCCTTTTATTTGAAACTTTGCATCTCCTATAAAATTACCCAACCAACCCACCGATGAAACTTCCGGTGACCCCTTGTATCTTACTTTGCATCATGCCACATTTGGTACGTTCTGGCCCTACTGTGCTTTGCTATTGGGAAACTAGTAGTGAGCCTTGACATCTCTTCTTCTTTGTTTTGAACAAAGCTGACATTGACACATCTTAGAGAAACAAACCCCAAAAGGAATAAAATGCAATGACCTTGAGAGTTAAGGACAAAGAGAATCCAAAACCGGACGACTTACAAAAAGGAAAGAAAAGGAAAAGAAACTTATATGAGTGGAACAACTGGTACCATTGATCCTGACATGCATTTCGAACTAATCGGCCAAATCCGTCCAACCAACCAACTTTCAATTGCCATGCTTCGATGCCCCTGAATTCCATAACTTGATTTCTTCACCCAAACCAAAACCTTGTTCATCCTGCGGTGTCCTGAACGGTTTTTACCCACAGACTCCTCTCATTTGTTCATCTGAAAACTCACTTTCTCCTTAAGGTGCCCGCGAGGGTTTTCACCAATAAGACTCCCTCATTTTTTATTTCTCTCAACTCACATTCGCCTTACGGTGCCTGTGAGGGTTTTCACCAATAAGACTCTCTCATTTTTCATTTCTTTCAGCCGCGTCGCCTTACGGTGCCCGTGAGGGTTTTCACCAATAAGACTCTCTCATTTTCATCATATTTCTGCTTGGACCAGAGTGTTGTCCCTGAGATGAATCACCTCTTCTTGCTTGACTTGGCATTTCTTCAAGACTAATCAGAAGGTCTTTCTTCGGACCGTAATGCAGGCTTTTGGACAAGGTTAGAAAGAAAGGGTATTAAAGGCTCAAAACAATTCAGACGGGTTCAAAATTATAACTTTCGGAATCAGATTTCTTTCAACAACCGCAACTTTTGCCCCAGTTTCATGCTTGAGGACTTTTAGATTTTTATTATGATGGGACCGAACCGTGACGCTGCGTACGTATCCTTAAAAGGAATCAGGTCGAACGTAGTTCATGTCATAAGAATTACTTTGTTGTTGTCACTTCTTTTTTTTCTTCCATTTTCTCTCTTTTTTTTCTTCTTTTTTCTTCTTTTTTTTCTTTTTATTTTCTTTTTCTTTTTCATTTTCTTCTCTCTCTCTTTTCATTGTTTTCCTTATCTTTTTCCTTCACTTACTTTACATGCTTGTGTTTATGAACTTTGTCATTGATTCCAAAAAGGGGTACAAAAGAAAATAAATGAGGCTCAAAGGGGTAAAAAAGGATAAAGTGTTTAGATAGCAGAACAAAATGCCTTTGTCATTCCAATCTTCAAAATATGCCAAGTACAAGAAAATGGAATTAATTCAAAGGAAATCATACATAATATCTCTTGACCGTATCGGAATTGATGGCCATTTCAATGCACTTGCCTTCTATGTCTGTCAAATACAAAGCACCATTGGACAACACTCTTGTCATGATGAACGACCCCTGCCAATTTGGGGCGAACTTCCTTTGGCCTCGGCCTGATGTGGAAGAATACGCCTCAACACTTGTTGATCCACTTTAAACTTTCGTGGATGCACCTTCTTATTATATGCTCTTGACATTCTCTATTGATACAATTGTCCATGACACACTGCTGCCAATCTTTTCTCATCAATCAAACTCAACTACTCCAAGCGGGTTTTGACCCATTCATCATCATCAATTTCAGCTTCTGCGACAATCCGAAGGGATGGAATTTCCACCTCTGCAGGTATCACTGCCTCGGTACCATACACCAATGAATAAGGAGTTTCCCCTACTGAAGTACGGATAGTAGTGCTTTAACCCAGCAATGCAAAAGGCAACTTTTCATGCCACTGTCTAGAACCTTCCACCATTTTTCGCAGTATCTTCTTTATATTCCTGTTGGCTACCTCAACTGCTTCATTTACCTTGGGGTGGTAAGGAGTGGAATTACGATGTGTAATTTTGAATTGCTGACATACCTCTTTCATCAGATGACTATTAAGATTAGCCCCATTGTTTGTAATGATCACCTTTGGTATCCCAAACCGACAAATGATATTTGAATGCACAAAATCGACCACTACTTTCTTGGTTACAGACTTGAACGTTTTGACCTCAACCCACTTGGTGAAATAGTCAATGGCCACCAGAATGAACTTGTGCCCATTTGATGTTGTTGGCTCAATTGGCCCGATTAAATCCATGCCCCATGAAATGAAAGGCCATAGTGCGGACATTGTGTGCAATTCTGATGGTGGAGAATGAATCAGATCTCCATTCATCTAACATTGATGACATTTGCGCAAAAAACTGATACAGTCTCGCTCTATAGTAAGCCTATAATAACCTGCTCGGAGAATCTTCTTTGCTAGCACATACCCACTCATATGTGGTCCACAAACTACCGAATGTACTTCGGCCATAATGGTTGTGGCCTATCTAGGATCTATGCATCTCAACAACCCAAGATCTGGAGTTCTTTTGTACAATACCCCTCCACTGAAGAAAAATCCACTTGCCAAACATCGAATCGCTCTCTTTTGATCCCCTGTGGCTTGTATTGGATACACTCCCATTCTAAGGTATTCTTTGATATCATGGAACCACGGCTCACCATCAAGTTCTTCTTCCACCATATTACAGTGGGCATGCTAATCGCGGACCTGAATCTACAAAAGGTCCACATACTTTATCTAGATAATGCAACATTGATGCCAACGTGGCCAAAGCATCGGCAACTTCATTATGAATCCTTGGAATATGCCTGAATTCTATTGATTGAAACTGTTGACAAAGATCATGTAAACATTGTCGGTACGGTATAAACTACAAATCTCGTGTTTCCTATTCTCCTTGAATCTGGTGTACCAGAAGGTCCGAGTCACCCATGACCAAGACTTCCTGGACACACATATCCACATCTAACCTCAAACCCAAGATGCATGCCTCATACTCGGCCATGTTATTAGTATAATAAAAGCGAAGCTGAGTCGTAACAGGGTAGTGCTACCCTGTTTCAGAAATAAGTACCGCTCCTATCCCAACGCCTTTCATATTTGCAGCCCCATCAAAGAAAGGTTTCCATCATGGCTTCTCAACTTGTTCCAACTCATCAACGTGCATTACCTCTTCGTCAGGGAAGTATGTCTTCAAAGGTTCATATTTTTCATTCACTAGATTCTCAGCCAAATGATCAGCCAACGCTTGTGCTTTTTTTGCAGTCCGAGTCACATAGATGTCGAATTTCATGAGCAAGATTTGCCACTTTGCGAGCCTTCCTGTGGGCATAGGTTTCTTAATGAAGTACTTCAACGGATCCAACCGAGAGATGAGGTAAGTGGTATACGATGACACCCAAGTTAGAGCGCAACACGTCCTCTCAAGCTGAGTATACTTAACCTCGTAAACTATGAACTTCTTACTGAGGTAGTATATGGCCTGCTCTTTCCTACCGGTAACGTCGTGCTGACCTAACACATGCCCAAACGAGTTGTCCGAAACCGTCAAATACAGAATCAAAGGCCTTCCTGGTTTTGGCAGGACCAACACTAGTGGGTTTGACAGATACCCCTTTATCTTATCAAATTCTTCTTGACATTCATATGTCCACTTGATCGCATCATCCTTCTTTAATAGTTTGAAGATGGCTCATAAGTTGTCATAAGCTAAGCGATAAACCTGCTGATGTAATTCAATCTCCCTAACAGACTCATCACCTCAGTCTTGTTCTTTGGAGGTGGCAATTCTTGGATAGCTTTGATTTTTGATGGGTCCAATTCAATACCTTGACGTCTGACTATAAATCCCAACAATTTTCCAGATGGAACACCGAAAGCACATTTCACAGGATTGAGCTTGAGATTGTACCTGCAAAGCCTTTGGAAGAACTTTCTTAGATCCCGGACGTGGTCAGACTGCTTCCTGGTCTTTATAATTACATCATCCACATACACCTCGATCTCCCTGTGTATCATGTTGTGGAATATGGTTGTCATTGCTCTCATGTAGATTGCCCAAATGGCATGACTCTGTAGAAATACGTTCCCCATGGCGTGATGAATACCATCTTTTCTGCATCTTCCTCATCCATTAAGATCTGGTGATAGCCCGCATAACAATCCACAAAAGAACCAATCTCATGTTTGGCACAATTATCAATCAATATATGGATGTTTGGAAGTGGGAAATTGTCCTTTGGGCTCGCCTTGTTGAGATCACGGTAATCAACACACACCCTGGTCTTTCCATCCTTTTTTTGGCACAGGCACAACATTGGCTAACCAGGTGGGATACCGCGCGACCCGAATGACCTTTGCATCAAACTGCTTGGTAACTTCTTCTTTGATCTTCACACTCATATCATATTTAAATTTCCTCAGATTCTGCTTGACAGGAGGGAATGCTGGTTCGGTTGGCAATTTGTGATCCACCAAGTCAGTGCTTAGACCCAGCATGTCATCATATGACCAAGAAAAAACATCTTTGTACTCAAACAATGCTTTAATTATCTCCTCTATGAGCAGTGATTCAAGATGCACACTTATTTTAGTTTCCCAAACATTATCCTGATCCCCTAAGTTGATCATTTCTGTATCATTCAGGTTAGGTTTTGGTTTTTCTTCAAAATGGCATAATTCTTTACTGATTTCCTCAAAGGCTTTATCATCATCATATTCCACTACGTCATCACACTCAATCTCTTGTATTATTATTTTAGAAATAGATTGGCATTTAAGATTGGGCCGAAGATTCCTCATGCATGTCATGTCACTGAAACCAGCATAAAAAGGACTGTACAAGAAAGAAAAGAAAAACAAAAATAAAAATATCAGGAATGAAAAGAAGGGAAATTGCATTTCATTGAAATTTAAAGATAACAAGGTTTAACTCATCAAAACGGACGGAACATAGCATCTGAATTATAACCCTGGAAATAATCCAGATTAAACTGAAAGAAAAATCAAAGCCGACTACCACGACTCCCTCCGAGTAGGAAGAGGAGTAGCTTCCCAATTGTTGATCTTTGCACAGGGCCCCACAAATTGCACATCTATCTTGCTTGATCTTTTTCCAGCTTCTACCATGTTTACCTCGTTGAACAACCTCTCAAATCCCTTATCCATATCAATCACTGAACCGGGAACCGTTGACACTGGGCGCTTTCTGGCACTAGGCCTGACAAATAACCTAGACAGCCGCGGGATGGGCTTTGGAAGAACTCATGCTCTCTGTTTCAGCTTTGTGGCTCACCTTATGTCCGCAGTTGTAGGCTTAAATCCCAAACCAAAAGTATCCAAGTTTTTGGGAAGAGACACTGGTTGTACGATACCTTCCACAGAAGCACCCAAACCCTTGCCAGGTACGAAGCCATTCTTCAACATCTCAGAAGCCACCATGATTGATGTGGCTGCTACCTTAGGAATTGGAACACACTCACCTTCTGGGATTTTTTGAACTGATACCATGTCAAAGACCTGATAGACCCATGGACCTTTGTCGTCTTCAGCTTCGATAAAAGGTACAATGGCATCACTCAGAGCGCACAGATTATCCTCACCGTGTACCACAATTTCCTGTCTATCCCCTTCAAATTTAACCATCTGGTGCAAGGTAGATGGCACTGCCTTGGTTGCATGAATCCATGGTCGCCCTAGCAAAAGATTATAAGAGACCGCCACATCCAACACTTCGAATTCCATAGTGAAATCGACAGGCCCTATTGTCAATTCTAATATTATATCACCCACTGAATCTTTTCCCCCCACCATCGAACCCTCGAACGCAAATATTGTTTTGGCAAATTCTATCATCGTCCACTTTCATCTTATTCAGCATGGAAAGTGGGCAAATGTTTCCACTAGACCCATTGTCGATCAGAACTCGGGTCACCACAGAATCTTCACACTTCACCGTCAGATAAAAGGCCCTATTATGCTCAGTACCCTCCATGGGCAACTCATCATCGGAGGAGGTAACTTTGTTGACCTCAAAAATCTTGTTTGCTATCTTTTCAAGATGGTTTACAAAGATCTTGTCAGGGACGTGGGCCTCATTCAAGATTTTCATCAATGCCCGACGGTGCTCGTCCGAGTGGATTAGCAATGAGAGCAATGAAATTTGGGCAGTGGTTTTCCTTAACTGCTCTATGATGGAATAGTCCTGCACCTTCATCTTCTTCAAGAATTCTTCTACCTCTTCTTCGGTCACAGCTTTCTTTACCAACACTGAGTTATCTTTGGAGGTTTTGGATTTTATTAACTCTCCGCGGGAACGCATCTCCCCGAGTGAGTCAGACCATGGGTTTCACAAACTTCTTTCCCTTTGTAAATCACGGACATTCAGCCATAGTTCCAAGGGACGGCCTTGCTGTTGACAATTGGCAGTTGGGTTACAGGTTTGAGAATGACCGGCTCTGTGCGAGCACCTTCCACAAACACAACAAGCTTGCTTAATGCTCCTGGTACCACCACTTTTGGTGTCCCCTGTTTTACTGTAACACCGCTTGAGGGTTCTTTTCAATTGCCACAACTGGTTCACTACCTGTTCCTTTCACCTTGATCAATGATTTCACGCTACTTGATTCCCTACTCGGCTTGACTTCACTTGACCTGATCATCATTACAGTCTGTGAGGGCTTCTTAGGCTCTCCTCCTTTTTGCACTATCTCAATCATATTGGTCTCATGATGGGCCGACAATGGATTCTGGTTGATATTAGGCGCCTCTAGGGCCTGAACCTCGATCCGATGGGTGTCAATGAGCTCTTGAATGGCTGTCTTCAACTTCCAGCATTTCTCTGTGTCATGCCCCGGGGCCCCTAAATAATATTCACAACTCAACGAGTGTTCAAGATTTCTTGGAAGGGGATTTGGCAGCTTAGGCTCAATTGGATTCAACATTCCCAACTGTCTCGACCTGTGGAATAGACTGTTATATGATTCTCCCAATGGAGTGAAAGTCTTCTTCTTCTGCATCCTCTCATTCTTGAAGGTTTGGTTAGGCCGGAAACCTGCTCCATGGGGATTTTTGTAGGCTTTTGGGGGTGGGTAAGTGTTTTGGGGAGCTGGGTAAATATTTTGTGGGGTTGGTGCACGCCATTGCGCGTGGGCAGGAGGTTGAGGATATGTTTGTTCATGATGGAAAGAGAAGTGGTGATCTGTAAGTGGGTAGTAGTGTTGTGGTGGGCTATATGGAGTGTGGGGGTAAGTTTGGGGGTAGTGTCGAGGCTGGTTATAGCAAGGCAACGGGCCTCTGGACCAAGCTCTTGACTCAACTACCGCAACGTCCTCTTTCTTCTTCTTCCCTAATACGCCCCTAGTGCCGTTTTGAATGGCCTGAGTGGTCTCTTTGATTGTTGAATAACTCATGATCTTGTTGGTCTTCAGTCCTTCCTCCACCATGCTTCCTACTTTCACCACTTCATTGAAAGATTTCCCTATTGCTGACACTAAGTGACCGAAATAAGTGGGCTCTAAGGCCTGCAAGAAATAATCAACAATTTCACTCTCTTTCATAGGAGGGTCAACCCTCGCTACTTGTTCTCTCCAACGGAAGCCATATTCTCTGAAACTTTCCCCAGGTTTCTTCTCAATCTTTGCCGGTGACAGACGGTCTGGGACTATTTCAAGATTCTACTGAAAATGACAGGCAAATGCTTGGTCCAGATCATCCCAAGTATACCAATGACCATGATCTTGTCGGTTGTACCATTCCAAAGCTGGGCCACTTAAACTTTGACTAAAATAATCCATCAGTAATTCATCTCTTCCACCTGCCCCTCTCATCTTGCTACAAAAACCTCTTAGGTGCACCACTGGATCACCATGCCCATCATATAAATCAAACTTGGGCAGCTTGAACCCTGCTGGTAATTGGACATCTGGGAATAGACACAGGTCTTCATAGGCCACGCTTACTTGTCCACCTAGCCCCTGCATATTCCTGAAAGATTGCTCCAATCTTTTGACTTTCCTAACCATCTTCTCCTGCTCAGAATTCTTAGGAGGCTTCTCAGTTTCTGCCGAGAGATCAAAATGAGAAATATAAGAACATGGTTCTGGTGCTTTCAAGGTTGGTTCTGGGGGATAATAATGATTGTCTTGAGTCTGGAACAGAGGCTCACTGGAAGATCGGTGCAATGCAGCAGATGGAGGTGCCACAAACACATGAGTGGTTGGTGGGGGAGGGTATGGGACTAGTTTAGGTGGTGGGGCTGGTGGTGTTTGGGAGGTGGTGCCATAGCAGTTTTAGTAGGTAGGAAAGGCCGGGGATGAATTCACAGTGGGAGGATCTTGAGGTTGAACCAACGGTGGGATATAAGCAGGGTTGGCGGGATAAACCGGTGGTGGATGCCCCTTTACCCAGGCTTGATACATTTCAGCCATTTGATGCTTTAGCTTATACATCTCTTCTTCCATCGCATTAACATCCACTTCTTCCACTTCTTTTGATGGGTCAACAGTGGTTGCCTCTAATTCTTGGTTGGCCATGTTCAGCTTGCCTTTTGACCGGGTGTTGTAGGAATAAGGTGCCAGAATGCCAATCAACTAACCACCTGACTGGACTCAACACATCAATAACAATTGTTAGTGGTTAGAGCTTTAACAAATTGGTAGCCGCACATTTGTGGAATGAATGCACCTAAGCAGTTAACCGTTTCTATTATGCATTTGCTCGACTTCTTGCGTCATTCCGACTTTTCCTTATTTCTATTTTGCAACTTCCTTTTCTTTTCTTCCCTCTTTTTTTCATTCTTATTTTCTCTTTTGTTTCTAACCTCTCATGCCTCTCTCTTGTTTTTCTGCTCTTATTTTCTTTTTCTTTACTCCTCTCGTGTTTTTCCTTTTTTATTGTTCCTTTCTTCTTTTTCCTTCTTTTCTTTTATTTTATTAGTTATGGTCGAATCCTTTGGAGATTGCCCACGTATCATGACCCCACATGAATCAGACCAAGCGTAGTTCTTGGGGATATAAATGAAAAATAAATAAAAAAAATATTTTTGGGATTTTCAATTTTATATAAAAACAAACACTTTGACTACAATGACTCAAGACCCACAGACTCGAAAGAAACTAACAAACTGAGAAAAAGATCAACTTAAAAGACCTAACAGACTCCAAAACAACTTAACAGACTCAAAATAGAAAGTACCGACTCAAATAAAGATCACAAATACATTAAAGCCTTGAAAACTCCTGGAGCTCTCGGGGTGTTGTTTGGTTCTGCTGCGGGCCCATATGCAAGATCCCCTTGGAGCCTTTCCAAATCTCTCATTACCTGCTGGACAAATGTCATGACTTCCGTGAATAAAGTGGTGTGGGTCATGTCCTCACATGCTTGACAATTTACCACAATGTACTCTGCAATCGCCCTGACCCTCTCACGGGTCCTACCCTTCTCCTGAAGTAGATGCCCGACCTGCTGATTACGGGCCTCTAATACCTGAGTGTCGTGGAAATGTCAATTTCGCAGCTGTTGTACTTCTTCCTCCATCTGAGCCATAAGATCATAGCATTATTCCCTTTCAGCTTTAAAACTTTTGGCTTGTTTGATTATTTTGTTTTTGATAGTGATGACCTTTTTCTTTGACCCCGCGACCTTATCGTCATATTGCTCTTTTAACCGCCTAACCAGGCATGCTCTTTCTTCCGCATTCTTGGCCAATTGCATTCGCGCCCTTGCCAACTCATTCTTTGCTTTGTTAAAATCAAAACCATAGTCATCCACTTTTTGCCTAAGGTTCTTTATAAGCTTTTCATCTTTCACACTCCGGGCGGGATTTTCGGCTGCTATCTTTATCTTTTGAATTTGGGCTCGCATGGGCTTCATTTTCTTTGGCTAGTTTCTTCTTTTCACCCTCATCGGCTGCTGCTTGCAAGCTGTTTTCAAACTCAAGGCATCGTACCTGCTTTTCTAGCTCTCCTATTCTAGCCCTGTACTCATTCTCCTTGACCAACCAAGCCCATTATTCATGTGATGCCTCAACGAACTCCTGAATGTAAGGATTTTTGGCTGGTCTCTCTGGTTCAGCTCTTGTAGTGTTTGCCTTTCTATACCAGGCCAGATAGGTGGGTCAGACCTCGCCTCTAGATGGGTCACGTACTTGAGTGTTCGCTATTAAATACTGGAACTCATTCCAAATAGAACGGATTGTTTTCTCATTGAATTGACCGTCAGAGCTAACCTCGACTGCATGAACACTAAGATCTTCATCTAGATGCACTACCTGACACCTGCCAAATTGTCTCATCTCCAAACTCTTCTAGCAACTTGACCCTTGAAACCCTGGTGTCAAACTCTTCAATGCAACTCTTCTCCGCGAACCCATAACTCATATACTGAGGGCGGTGACTCAGTTGCTCAATCATCCACATTTGTAATAGCAAATTTCATCCCTCAAAGAAATTTGCCCCGGCTCTACAAGCTGTGAGAGCTTGGTATATCTCAGATACTAGCATAGGGGCAAGGATGCTTTTGACATTGGTAATCAAAATTTTAACGACTCCAGCCACCCGCAAGTCAATATTTCCATCTTTCCGGGGAAACACCACAAGGCCTAAGAATGCTACCATGAAAGCGAAACGCCTATGCTCATCCCATTTTATTTAGTTCCCTTTGCTACAAACCCAGCTATCCGGATTGTTGAATCCTTCTACATGCCCGTACCTCTGGTATATAAAATGTAGAGTGGAAAAACCATCCTCCAACTCGGCATATGGGACTCCTTTGCTTATTTTTATCAAATCCAAGAACTTGTGAGAATTAATAGCCCTTGGAGCAATCAAATACTTATGCCTTAGACCTTCAGTACTTCCCATATAGCCTGCTATCTCCTCCAGGGTGGGTGTGAGTTCAAAATCCGAAAAATGTAAAACGTTGTCAGCTGGGTCCCAAAACACAACCAATGCCTTGATGATGTCTACCCTAGGCCTTATCTTCAGCAAATCGGTGAGACCTCCCAAATGTAGCTTGACCTTATCTTGCTCTGATTTACCTAAATCTTCCCACCACATATGCAACTCCAAAGGGATCTCGTTCATGATTGTTACTGATAAACCTTGACCCATGCTCATTCTGCGCAATTTATTCAAGTGATTTTAATTAAAGGAAAAACTATGACTCATTTTGACTCAAGAAAAACAACGCCAATTTTCAAAAAGCTCATTTCAAACTAAAAACCAGTTTTTGCAAATACGACCTTTCAACACTTCAGTGATGAAGGTTTTAAGCATGTTCCTGCTAACTGGCTAAACTCTTTCAAAACAAAATGACCTAGGGTAGCTGTTCTTGCAAAAACAACCTTCTGGTGCCCTCTAGGGACATTCGGCTATTTACGACAAGAATGGCATCACCTTACTCATAAAAATAAAATTTTGTTCTGTTTTGGGCTACTTTTGTAAAAATGGAAGTTAGACCCGATGGGGTTTGCCTACGTATCCCACGCCCTATGGGAATCAAGCTGGCGTAGTTCGGGCAAATAAAACAAAACCAAGTATTTTGAAAACAAAACCTTTCTTTTTTTTCAATTTTCTCAAAACAAAAATCCGGCAGAGTTTCAGTACCATTTTGGATATTGGGTTTTCTTACAAAAATAGGTGATTACCTCTCTCAACCCTCACACTGCTATTTTCTCTCCCAAACTCTCCCCTTTTATTTTAAGCCGGTCAGCATGCAAATCCAAAACAGATAAATGCACAAGCAGGATGCATCATAATGGTCTGTTATTCTGTGTACAACTGTCCTAGACAGACCCAACCCCTGCGTTGAGTCCCCTAAGTCAAAGTGCACATGATGCAGATAAGCGTTAGTACAAGGGATCCAACATGAGGCTGAGTTATTCTAGGTTTAAAACCTGGGTTTATTTGTTCTAGACTTGGTCTACCCGAGCGGACAACTCGAGCCGAGGGGGGCTGCGTACCGGTAACCAAAAGATCCTCCGGCTTTGCAATTTGTCCGAGCCTCGTCCTATTTGGTATATGATACTAACAGAAAGAAGTCAAGACCAGCGTGCACTCCTCGGGAGGGAGAAGAGAAGGGTTTCGTAGCAGTTTATATATACAGTTCAAATAATATCAAAGCGGTAAAAAGCAACATTTAGCACATTTAAGCCCAAACAGGTAATAAAAATCAGATAATAAATTAAGCCAAATACAATAATTATTCCAAGCTCGAATTCTCGAATCCTGAACCGAAGTTTTAGGTTCTTGTTCCCTAGTAGAATCGTCGGAGCTGTCACACCTCCTTTTACTTACTACACCCCGGGGAAGGGGTATAATAAAGGAAGTTTTTCTAATTAAAGTGACAATCAAAACGAGATTTATTATTTAGAAGATTAAGAGTCGCCACTTGGGAGATTTATGGTGTCCCAAGTCACCGATTTAAAATCCCGAATCGAGGAAAAGAATGACTATGTTTAACAGTCCGCGCACCAGAAATCCGAGTAAGGAATTTTGTTAACCCGGGAGAAGGTGTTAGGCACTCCCGAGTTTCGTGGATCTAGCACGGTCGCTCAATTGTAATATTTGGCTTAATTATCTGATTTTAAACAATTATGAACCTATGTGCAAATTTTATTTTTAACCGCTTTTATTCATTTTTAAAGATAATTACAACGTTATTAAAACACGTCTCGAACCAGCTACATAAATGCACCTGTGGCTTTTGACATATTTTAACATCGTTGAGATTTGGATTTGCGTCACATAAATGTATACCCAAGTTTAGGAAAGTAGATTATTAAAGTACGCGCCTAAAGCAACTACACGTTTGCACTTTGCGAGGGCCATAGAAATTTGGTAAATGGCACGCCTCGAAATCTAAGGTTGAGTTAAAGTCAATTAAACAAGGGCCATGGACTATTTATTATGGCTCGCCTCAAATCCAAAGAAGAGATGGATTAGTTAAAAGGCTATTAGTGGTGCGACTACCCCAAACGTTAAAGCCCACTGTAATTTAACACCAATGTATGACTTACTTCAGCATTTGGGCCTGAGAGCAGGGCCCAGTGCCAAAATTTCAAGGCTATTGAAATACCGATTGCACCCAAGCGCGTGAATTGGACCATAGAAATCTAACTTGAGTCCAGCCCATCAAATTGGGATTTACAGCTGAATCCCTTTTACAATGTCATACAGGCCTTGAGTTGATCAATCAATAGCCTTAGGCCGAGTAACATACAAGGCCCATTTCGAAACCAAGACATGTGTATAAATTACCAATTTGATTTCCAGATTTGTTGTTATTTAAAAATGTGGAGCAACAGCTGATTAACTTAGTCAAGTACTCCAAATTAAGCACTCATGCGACTCCAAATTTATTAAAATATTAGCCTAATCCAGAGGAACAGTAAGCAGAACCTCACGAATTACCATGACAAGCAAACATGAAAACAAATAAGGCTACTAATACTTGTAAAAGAACCCCATTTAAGAAAGTTAATTCTAAGCTAAAGCATAAACTTGTGATCAAGTTGCACAAAAATTTCACAAAAACTAGCATTGGCATATTTGCCCGCGAAGAAGCTAAAAACAATCGACCCCATCTGAAATCATACTTAACTCACTTGAAAGCCCCTTTTTAGAATTTTAGACAGCCCAAAATACACAGAGAATAATCCCCATGATAACTATGAAAAGTATCTCGTACAAGTGTAGACCTGGCCGATACCGCTAGATAAGTAAATAAAACTAAATCTGAGAAGCCCACACATGGGATAAACAATGCATTCCCCTGTGGCAATGAAATCACAAAGAAGCCAAACATTTCCAACTGTATTTGCTTACTAATCACAGTCCATACCTGTTACACGTCATAAAGTCTAAAACGTTTCTAATCAACTACAAACCAATGAATTCAAATCTATCCCTTAACAGTAGATGAAATGCACAAGAAAACCACACTAAGATGAACCAACCAAACAAATTTGACTTAGACAAACAACAGAACATCAATATTGATCATTTTCTTCAGCTTGAACTATAGAGATTCATACTTGCTCCTCACATGACAAGAGATCCACAGCATACCTGATTACAGCAATTTACAAACCAAAAGTGAGAGGGGATTCAAAGAGAAGCAGGAGCAACAGACTTGGATCAGGACTAGAAGTCAAAAGCACACTCGAGCCCTAGCCAATATAACAGTAAAAAAAGCAAAAAAAACTTGAACCAGCACTTTCAAACCAAAGGATCAACCCAATTTCATTCCGGATGGATAAGCAAGTTGTTTCATAGTATAAAACTTCCAGTTTTTTTTTTTAGCAAAATCAATAGAACAGTAACAGCCTCTTTTTTCTGTATTTTCTCCCTCTAAAGACTAACTTGCAAGGCAAGTACACAATGCCTTTATAGGCAACTAATTAGGGCAAACTTCAGAATTAGTTTTTACCTTTTATCCCTTTTGAATTTTTGTTTTAACTAAGTTACCCCTAAATTCCTGACTTGTTACCCAAGTTAATATTACCAAAATTAGAAATTGCAATGCAGACCCTATACTAGAAGCTTCTATGGGCTTCTTATTTTAGTACCAAAAGATTCCCTAGCCTAATTTACCTAAAATACACCTTTCAATACTGTTATTTACCCTCCCAACCAAGCAGACCCCGGGCCAAATGACCCAAGTGAATGGGTCTGGTTTAGACCCAATTCCTTTTGGGCTTAATTGATCTTTAAGCCAAGTTTTAAACTTCAAATCTGTAATGGGTCTGAAATGAAGTCTCAGAGATAGGCCTGAAATTGCTTTGCTCTTTTCTCTTTTTTTATTACTGTTAAGACAAAACACGAATGCAATAATCAACAAAAGAAAACTTCACCTATTCAACTAACATGCAAGAAGAAAAGACCTGAACCAAAAATAAAAACAAATAATCCAGACAAGATGAGGTGAGAAGACGAAAACTGAGACCTAAAAAAGGAAAAAAAATGAAAGAAGGAAAAGAGAGGTAAAAATACCTAAGGAAACAGCCTGAACGAGCCTTGAACGTTGACCTTTGAAATTTTGATTTTTGACCGAAATCGGCCTCAATCATGTGTTCTCAAGAGAATACACACAACTGAAGCCAATTTCGACCTCAAATCTTCAAATACTCGATGATTCGGATTTTTTAGGATTTAGGGTTCTTCTCTTCAAATTAAAATTTGAGAAGTTCCCAAGGGATTCGAAAGGAACTGGTTTCATATTTGGGAAGAGGGGGTCGAGGGGGCTCTAGGGTGTTAATTTGGGAGTGATTGGGTAGCGGCGCCGCTGGAGACGGCGGAGGCGGCTGCTAGGGTTTGGAATATTCGAGAAGTTTGGGAGGTTTTTGAGGAAATCTAATGGAAAATTAGAGATGGGGAAGTCAAGGTGAGTCTATGGTATTAATTTGGGGGTCTTTGGACTATCGCCGCCGGCAGAGGCGATTTCCGGCCGGCGATTTGCGGTGGTAGACGGCGAGGTGATCTCTGGTCTTGAGAGCTAAGAGAGAGACGAGGCTTGGGGGCTCTAGGGGGGGTAGGGTCCTTAGGAAAATTATATATTAAATGATCTAAGCTTCCCAACCATCCGATCATTAAACCTCGACGGCTGGGATTAATTCTAGCCAATACTACGTCGTTTTGGGGCACTGGGGGGCTGGACCAGGTTGGGGAACGGGTTTAGGCTGGAGACAGGGTAATTTGGGCAGATTTTTGGTGTATTTGGGACAACCCTTCTTTTTAATTCTTTTTCTTATTTTTAATTAATTCTTTTTATTTTCCCACCTTTTTTCAATTTCTTTTCAAATTAAACTAAACATGAAAATCAAAATCTAAACTAATTCCTAAATCTAATTACCCTACCCAATTGTATTATTTAACTAATAATTATCACAACTAATGAAAACCCAAATTAAAGAAAATTACCAAAAATTCCAAACTAAAATTAGAAGTGCAACAAATAAACTATTTTTGTAATTTTTGTATTTTTTTTGTAAAATCCTAATTACTCATTAATTTTAAAAAATAAATATAAAATTAAATCCTTAATGCAATACGGATTTTTGTATTTTTATGAATTTATGTTGAATTAAAAATACACACAGAAATGCAAATAAACATGGAAATTATGCAATTAATTCCTAAAAATTAAATAAAAGAAAAATCCTAAATCTAAGAATTCTGTACGAGTAAATCATGCAAGGCAAAAATCACGTGCTCACAATGTGTCCCTATCACAACGCACTCATTTGGCAGTACTCTTGTGTAATATATGGACCTTTCCAACTCTGGATCTAATTTTATTTCAGTTGTTCCAACTTTTTATTTTATTTCCTCAAACTTTATCCATATTGGATCTAATCCTTGATTCATTATTTTGAGGTCTGACAGCTTTCAGGATCTGGGCATGAAGTCTGCAAGCATGTCATGTTATTGAAATCTGCATTTAACAAAATTAAAAGAGAATAAGAAAGAAAAATTGCAATATTACAAAAAGAGACATTCCTGTAAAATGAAATATTAGTTTCATTTGATTTTTAATTTTTTGATTTTTTTAATTTTTTTATATAGAAGGGTTTACATCGGGAAGTAAGACAATAAAGTAGAACATCTAGATCACACCCTGAGATAATCCGGACGCAGAAGGGATAGCAAGACTGGCTACCGAGACTCCGGTCTGATGGGGAACTTTCATGATTGGCAACCACTTTTTGGCTTTTCTTTTGTCTCGGTAATGGCTGCAATGGCCTTCAGTGTCGGATAAAATTCCTCATCTTCACAAATCATTCCGACTATTGGCCTGCTATTGTGTGTAGGCAACATATTATTCATCACATCAAGAGCTTCTTTATCTAAAAAATAATTCTTTCAGCTTCAATCATATCTTCAACTGCCCTTTTGAAGGTCCAACAGTCCTCTGTACTGTGTCCCACTCCTCTAGAGTGGTATTCATATCTAGCATCAACTCGATGCGAGGGGGACTCGGGGTTTGGTCGGTTAGGGGCACTGGCTGCAATAGATCTGGCCTGGTTAGCTTTTGGAACAATCTTGAATACTATTCACCAATAGGGGAGAACTTATTCTTTCTGAAAGGCTCTCTTGTGCGAGTATTGTATTTGTGACGATCACGCCAGTCGTCTCATGAGTTACCATTATGTTTTCCCCGTTTCTGCTTCTTTATGCTTCGTTATCCATGTTTTATGTGATCGAGTTGATTAGTTTATGTTCGGAGAGGATTTGCTAAGACATGAGACACTTAGTCTCTTTTAAGAAGGCTTAAGTTAGAAAAGGTCAACCGGATGTTGACTTATGTGTTAGAGAGCTCGGATGTGAGTTCCGATGGTTCGGTTATCTTCGGAAGGTTATTTGTGATTTAGGAGCATGATCGGAAAGGGTTTTGGAGGTCCGGAGTAGAATTAGGCTAGAATTGGCGAAGTTGATATTTTGACAATTTCCGGATGGTATGTGAGATTTTGATCTGAGGGTCAAAATAGAATTTTGATATTTTTTGTACTTTTGTTATGTCATTTGGGATGTGTGTGCAAAATTTCAGGTCATTCGGACGTGATTTGGTTGGGTTTTTTATCAAAAGCGTATTTCGGAAGATTTTAGAAAACTTAGGCTTGAATCTGATGTATTTTGAGTAATTTGATATTGTTTGAGGTGTTTTGATGATTGGAACAAGTTTGAATAAGGTTTTAGGATGTGTTGGTGCTTTTGGTTGAGGTCCCGGGGGCCTCGGGTGAGTTTCGGGTGGTCAATCGGACCATTTTGGAGTTTGGGAAATTGCAGAAAATGCAAGTTCAGTGTTGCAGAGATTTATCTCTTCGCCTTCGCAAGAGGGGACTCGTGTTCGCGGAGAAGGAATTGTGGGAGGCCAAGATTGAGCCTTCGCATTCGCGAGAGGGGCTTCGTGTTAATGAAGGGTTGGCAGGTTAGGCATCGCGTTCGCGAGAGGGCACTTGCGATCGCGTAGTGTAATT
Source organism: Nicotiana glauca (assembly GCA_026770625.1). NCBI lineage: Eukaryota > Viridiplantae > Streptophyta > Magnoliopsida > Solanales > Solanaceae > Nicotiana > Nicotiana glauca. Next base: position 20,000 of record MU700353.1, read on the forward strand.
TTGAGATCAAGGCCTTTTGTTCATCATGTTTGCGAAGGTGTAGGAGGAAGGAGTATCGCTTTCGTGATGGGTGTTTGGCTTTCGCAAAGAGAAAAAAATGTTCAACATAATTTTGTGCTTTGCGAACGCGAGGCATTGACCGCGTTCGCGAAGAAAGAGAGGTCAGAACTGGGTAGAATGTTTTAAGTTAATTCATCCGCAATTTTGGGGCTCATTTACTCCATTGTTGATCTTTTTGAGAGCTTTTTGAAGGAAATTAAAGAGTGATTCAAGGCCAATCGATTGGAGGTAAGATTTATGAACTTAAAACTCGTTTCTATTGTGAAATCTACCTAGAAAGTCATGGAACTTAAGCTAAAAATGGAAGAAACTAGGGCTTGGGATTTTGAAATTTGATTTGGGGATTTGGAGGACTGATTGGGATCGGATTTGAGAACATTTGGTATGTGTGAACTCGTGGGGAGATAAGGAACCCGTTGATGTAAAAATTTCTCATGGGGTAGAGCACCGTTGGGGATTGTGACTTAGTACATCCCGATTGATAATTTTACCACGTATTTGACTGTGACTTATTTGATTTCATCATGAATTGGGCTGAATGCCATATTTGGGCCTAGTGCCATTTATTTGAACCTTTTGGGGCTATTTACTGATATTTCCCTCACTGTTTTGATTTAATACTTGAAATCAGTCCTGATAGTTTCCGCTATTTTACTATTTAGCCATTATTTTCTCAGTTTTGAGAACCTAATTGATATTTTAAATGACGTTCGGGCTAAAAATACTGTTTTTACTATTGCCCGACGGGATTGTAATGATTTTTGGACTGAGTAAGGCCGAGGGCCTATGTTGTGAGGAATACTGATACTGATATGAGGCCGGGGGCTTGAGATACATATATACTCCACGAGGTGGCTTGATTGATATGAGGTCGAGGGCCTAGATTTGATGTCACAAGATGGCTTGATATTGCGCTTGGGCCATATGGGGGCCCTCCCGGAGTCTGCAAACCCCCAATAAATGCGGGTACTCATTGTGATGTGAGATTGAGCCGGAGGGGCGAAGATTGTGATATTGTGCCCAAGGGGCGAACTTCTATGTGTTTACATTATTTTATTTGTCTTTGAATTACCTGTTTATCTGTTGCAGAAGTATTTTATGTTATTCTTCATTGGTTTCCTGCTTGCAAATTAGTTATTTAACTACTTCATTATATAATACTTTGTGTATACATGTTTTCTTACTTTCAGTCATTATTTATTTTTATTACTCACTAGGTAGGAGTACTCACATTACTCCCTGCACCATGTATGCAGATTCAGGCGTTATTGGTCCCGCTCCGGAGTGCTAATTCCTCCAGTCCAGGTGGTGTTTCGGAGACTACGAGGTTAGGTCTATGTAGGGCAGGTTTCCGTATTTTTGCTATTTCATGTTATTAAACCATGTTTAGACTATCATGATGTTATTTAACTGTTTAAAATGAGATTTGGTTCATTTTGCTGGGCTTGTCTTCATGAGAGGTGCCATCACAACCGGGTTCAGGGTTAGGGTCGTGACAAGTTGGTATCAGCGCCTAGGTTATATAGGTCTTGCGAGTCATGATCCGGTTTAGTGGAGTCTTGTGGATCGGTACGGAGACGTCTGTATTTATCCTCGAGAGGCTGCAGAACATTTAGGAAAAACATCATATTCTTGAAACTCTTGTCGTGCGAACTTGTTGATCCAAGTACTAAACTTCTGTTATTCTATTCTCCCACAGAAGGTGAGGACACGAGCTACCGGATGGGGTGGACAACCACTAGTGCCACCAGCTGAGACCACCAGAGGTCGTGGATGCGGTTGTGGTCGTGGCAGAGGTAGAGCAGTGAGGGAATCACCTGTTGATCCACCAGCTGCCCCAGCTCAGGATCAGGCTCCAGCTATGGATGTTCCAGCAGCACCAGTTCAGGCACCAGCTGTGCCTATTGTGATTCCAGGCCTTCAGGAGGCTAGCTCTCAGATCTTGTCAGTGGGTACCAGTTTGGCCCAGGCGATTTCAGCTACTACAGCCGCAGCTACTTCACAGACCGGGGGAGGGATCTAGACCCCCGTTGCTCGCACACCTGAGCAGGTAGTGCAGGGACTCCAGACACCGAGGCCACTTCCAGCCCAGCCGGCTGCACCAGCTCAGGAGTTTGCAGTACCAATTATGCCGGATGATGAGCAACGTCGACTTGAGCGGTTTGGTAGATTCCAGCCTTCGGCATTCAGCGGTACAGAGGGCGAGGATGCCCAGGGTTTCTTATATAAGTGTCAGCGGATACTTCGTACTGTAGGGATTCTTGAGACTAGTGGTGTGACATTTACCACCTTTCAGTTTTCTAGGGCTGCTTTCACCTGGTGGGAGGATTTTGAGAGGCGTAGGCCTGTTGGTGCAGCACCCCTTACTTGGCAGCAGTTCTCCGTTCTCTTCCTGGAGAAGTATGTGCCGTAGTCTCACAGAGAGAAGTTGCGTAGGCAGTTTGAGTGGCTGCGTCAGGGGGAGATGACCGTGTCCTAGTATGAGAAGAGATTTTTTGAGTTGGACCGTCATGCCATCGGGCTTATTCCGATGGATCGAGAGAGGATAAGGAGTTTTGTTGATGGTCTCACTGACCAGCTCCGTATTCTAATTACTGGAGAGAGGGTGATAGGTGCCACCTTCGAGGAGGTGGTTGATATCGCTCGAGAGATTGAGTCGGTTGTTGATACCCAATTTTTTCCTGTATATTTTCATATGCAAAATACCTTTCAAAATAGCATGTATATACATATATAAGTATTTCCCAAGGTCCTATTATTTTTTTCAATTTTGTGAAGATTTTAAAATTAATTTTATTGCCCTATTTTATCAAGAATAACCCAATAAGTATTCCCAAAATTGGAATTTCAGTAATTCATTTATTGGATTCTCATATTTATACTAAAATATAGCTAGTTGATTTTGCACATTTTTACAAATTTATTTAGTATTTTTAAAAGCTAAATTGCATATAATTGCAATATTAGCCTATTTTAATATTTAATTGTGTTTCTAATTACAAAATTGGTTCCAGCATTTTTAAGCTAATATTTATATATTATTAATTAATTTTGTACTATTAATTTGTTTTCAGAAATTATTTTTCTATTTTTTAAAAAATAAATAAGGGAAAATGGCTATTTAAGTGTTAGCCTATTTTTATTTCGATTTTGGCCAGATTTGGCACCCCTAATCCAACCCAATTTTAATTTCAAATAGCCTAGCCCAACTCCTAAAATTACCAGACCCATAGGCCGTTTAAACGACCCGCCCGGCTCCCCGTTTAATCTAGGCCGTTGATCGAAATGATCAACGGCCACAGTTCTCCCTTTCCTTTTTTAATTTACCAACACCCCCTAAACCTAAATCATTTTCCACCTACTAGCCGCCTCTGAACCCCCCCCCTCCCCCCATTCTCTCAAACTCTCTCGAAGCTTCTCAAACCCTAACCGCCTCCCACCACTTCCACCCTAAAGACACCGGAATCCATTCCTATGCCATCGGAGTCCTACAACAGCCTCCTATGACTCCCACACGCCTGATTTTTGAGGATTTAAGGCCTGACCATGTACAAGCTTTGTCCAGGCTTCGTTTGATTCAAGATCTATGGCCACCTCTGGCCTGCTCCGGCAAACCATGGTTGTTCGAGCTTCACCTCAACTTCTCCTGCTTAGATCAATGACTTTTCCAAGCCTTTCTCACTATTAGGGTTCTTTTGAAACCCTAAGCCTTCGAGGTTTTTCTGATTCCTTTAGATCCGTTGTGTATATATGCTTTCTCTAAGCTTTTAAACGATTTTTCTGGCTTTTCTTCCAAAAAACTACTTTCAAAACCATTTCTTTTCTGATCTAGGTTTTTTTGAAAAGTATTTAAATGTTTCTCTTACTTTCTTTTTCTTTTTCTTTTTTGTGTGTATTTTCCTCTATTGTGGTCTTGTATGCTCTTTCTACTGTGTTTTCTTATACGGTGTTCTTGTATGCTCCTTCTACTATATTTTCTTATACTATGTTCTTGCATGCATTTTCTACTGTATTTTCCTATACTGTATTCTTGTGTGTTCCTCCTACCGGATCTTCCTTTACTATGTTCTTAAGTATTTCTTATTAAGTTCCATCTACTGAGCTCTGTTTAAGTTTCTTCTAAAACTTCTTAACATGCTTCTTCTATTGTTCTAATCATTTTTCCCATTATGTTTCGTATTAGCTTCTTCTACTCTAATTTCTTTGAGCTCTTCTACTATGTTCTGTATGTTACTTTTCTATCATGTTTTCTCATGAGTTTTGTTGCTGAAAGAAATATGTTAGAAGTTTCAGTTCTTCTCTGAGACTTCTGAACCTGTTTCGTATTTAATTACTTGCCCTCTCATCTTTGCACTCAATTAATGGTGGAAACCCTAGAATTTGGGGGTTTCTCCCAAGTCTAGCTATGTGATTTGCCTGAACTAGGGTTTTATTTCAAAAACCCCAACTCTTTCAGACCAATTTCGAGTCTTTAAACTAAGTTGGGATATCTTTGTCTTTCATACGACTCTGACTTTTGCTAAATTCTTCTAATACATTGGACCTTTTGTATGCTACTAGATGCCATTTCTTATTTGCACTACTGATTTATGTGACAACCACTACCTACTGATTTTTGCAAAGGCATGACATCTTCTTTCAACTCAACATGTTTGTATGCTTTTTATATATGAAAAACTTCCCTCTAAAGTGGCTTTCAAAGTTGTAACCAATTCAGACTTCCTTCTGAGTAGGTCTGATTGATTTCTTTCCATTGTTTGCTGATGTCCTTGTCATTAGACTTAAGTTAAAAAAAAACATTTTCTCATCTTCTGTGACTCGGTTCATTCATAGACCAACAATTGCAAAATCTCAGGCCCTTTGATTTACTGGCTACTAATTAATTTTCTTACCTTATTTGTACAACCGTGTATTTCAAATTTTGTCCTTAAATAACTCTCTTATGTATTTACCCCTAATTGCCTAATTTGCACAAAGTGCTTAGCTAATTTCTTTCCTTAAATAGTTCTTACCCCTTTGAATCTGAATTCCTTAATTAAAGGAAGTCTTGTGTGATTGATTCTTGATTGATATTCAGTTCCTTAACTATTTTCTTACCTTATTTCTGCCTGATTTTCAATAATATAAATGCATGACTCTTTCATTAACACAATGGATAGTCTTCCTGACTAACACGATTCACAACCCTTCTGAACTCATACTCACACAATAATATTCTTCTTGTCTGCACTGTGGCCTGTTTGCAAGACCTACTACTGTTCTTTATTTGTTTCTTTAAAACTGGTATGTGCTGCTTTAAGCTTCAGCATCACAACAATGTGTTTCTTTACAGCTTGTGTATCCGTGTCAATTTACTGTATTTGTAGAGTTCAATAGTTAAATTTGTATGGTGACCTCTTTCTCTTTGTTTCTGCTATGAATCCCTATTACCTACCCCTTTATGTGTTTGAGCATATGGTTTAAGACATGGCAATATGTAAGTTATTATCCATGGATTAAACTTGATCCCTTGGGATCCCAGCCTCTAAACAAGGTGTTCTAACAGGCTTATGGGTATACTAGCACTCCCTATTACTGGGTATACCCACAACCTGCTCTTGCCTCTTTTAACTTCACTATTTACCTTGTACCCATATGTGTATCTATTTGTAACCGTTTCCCTTTCCATTTCACCCTTTCAGCACTCTATTTCTGTATTTGCACTCTCTCTTAGTCCCTAAGTTCTGCCCCCCCCCCCCCTGTGAGCCTTGCCTTGGGACCTTGAGTTCCCTTTGAACTTGGACACTTGAGGGCTGGCCCTTCCATAATACATTATGTCTTAATCTGGTGATACATTTGGGTGTGAGCACTGTCTGAAGTCCATATGAGACTCTTAGGGAACTCTAACACATCTAAATGGGAGAAAGGCTTTGGATCATGATCTCACTGGAGTTGGTTTGCTTCATATTTCAGATATGAAGTCTAAATCAGGTGCTTCTTGGTTGTACTTTTTAATTTCTGATGTATTCTTTTATTTTTCTGGGCTATAATAATTTGTAATAAACTCTTGGGGATGGCTAGTGAAAAAGGGAGGGATAAATATGTATGCAAAGGGTAGATATCTTGCCTATAGGTGTATTGCTGATTTTCTGCACTCTCATGTAGATATCCTGCTTATAAGTGTATCGCTGAATTTCTTCACTCTCATATAGATATCCTGCATATAGGTGTATTTCTGAATTTTTGCACTCTCATATAGATACCATGTCTGTAGGAATTCTGCATATAGATACCATGTCTATAATTACCTGGAAATCTGAATCCTGTATATGCATATAGAAAATATACCTACAGGTCTTTCTGAATCGTGCATGTACATTCTTCATTAGGCAATCATGTTTATAGGTCTTAAATGATCAACTGCAATTAGATATCATGTTCATAGGCTCTAAGCAAAATTTAGTACCTAGATATCATGTTTATAGGGTTTCTGCATTTTACTGTGTCCATAAAAGTGTTTAAAAATCAATAATGCATAGAAAGCATGCCTATAGGAACTACTAATCAAGTATGAATCGCTTCACTCGCTTATAGGTCTAAAACCAGTAATAATAATGTACCATCAATTGCAGAACTTATAATATCTTGCTAAAACTTGCCTTCTTTAATAACTAACAACTTTTTTTAAATCAGTATGTATTCAGTTTACTTCATTGTTTCTGAAATTAATAGATATCATGCCTATAGGATCCTCGTCCAACACTTAGGCAAACCATAGGGTAAAGTTTCTAAACTGAATAAGATTTTATTAGCTACAACCAGCAGGCAGGCCTGATTCGGGCTTCTTATCTGAACTATGTAATAAATCAGTCTGCCTCAACTTTTAAGTTTAATCAGACCCTAAACAGTATGTGCAAGACATGCTAAATTATGTGTTTCTCTGTCAAAGGAGGTGTACCTGAGCCTTTTACTTGTTATGTTCTTCCCTAACTTGCTATACGTGTTTTTGTATGTCGCCTTATGATTTTTGCCTTTGAAACTATAAGCAAGTCCAACATCCCTTCCCTTTAGGATTAGTAGTCCTAAATAGCTCCGGGACTGATAGGATTGGGGCAGGTAATAGCATGCATTAAGTGAACGAGACCACTCCGTGCTTTAATACCTTAATGGGGTGGGAAAGGCTAGATATGAATATGATGACCACGCGATAACATCACATGTAGCCCCTCACTAAGGAGTGATTACCGGCTGTCGTGTGGGGTGATCCATATTACTTATAACCTAGGACCCCCTTCCCTTTTGTTTTCTTTGCTTCCTCTCTAATTTTAAACTATTACTCTAAGAATAATCAGTTTCCTTTTGGTTCTCTCTAATGTTGCTTATTTGTAATTATTATGTGAAAATCCCCTCTTACTTAAAGTTTTATTTGCCTATGTGTTATTTGCACTTAAGTCACAACAATAGCTTATCCGGGAACCACACTAGTGGATCCTGAGGGGTGCCTAACACCTTCCCCTTGGGATAATTTCAAGCCCTTACCCAATCTCTATTTATTTGAATCAAACCCTTCTTAGTGTCCTAATGCACTTAAATCATTAAGTGGCGACTCTTCAATTCAAACCCATTTCCCAAAAGGGAATTGTCCTCCCAAGTGTCATAAACCCGAGTTTGCGAGAAAAATAGGGCGCGACATCGGTTCACCATCAGGATTGAGAGGAGAGGGAGACCAAGAGGCCTCGAGGATCTAGCAGCTATAGTGGTGCTCCTTCGAGGGGCCAGTTTTATCATAGTAGAGGCAGTTCTTTCAGGCTTGCTTATTCAGCCCGCCTAGAGTATCGCGGGGCATCTTCAGGTCGTGGTTATCATGGGTCTCACCAGGGCCAGCTATCACTTAGCGCCATTCCAGCTTAGAGTGCATATCATTCCCCATCAGCTCAGGGTTCTTCTATGACGAGTACATATGCTAGTCACTCTAGTGCGAGGGGTTCCCTTCAGTCCCCTTCTCCAGCACCTGGGAGTTATTATGAGTGTGGCGAGATGGGCCACATGTAGAGGCAGTGTCCTCATCATGCTTCTAGTTCATCCTAGCAGAGGGGTGGGGTCAGTCTTCGGCTTCAGCTCCAGTTGCTTTGCCGCCACCCCCTCAACCAGCTAGGGATAGAGGTTAGTCGGCCAGGGGTCACCCCAAAGGGGGAGGTCGATTAGGGGGCAGTCAGACTCATTTTTATGCTACGCCAGGCAGATCCGATTCCATTACCTCTGATGCTGTCATTTCAGGTATTATTTCAATCTGCCACAGAGATGCCTCTATGTTATTTGATCCCGGTTCCACCTTTTCTTATGTATCGTCATACTTTGATCATTATTTAGGTATGCCCCGTGAGATTCTTACTTTAACTATTCATGTATCTACCCTAATAGTAATATTGTTATTGTAGACCGTATGTACCGGTCATGTGTAGTGATTATTGGGGGTCTGGAGACCCAAGTTGATCTTTTATTACTGAGTATGGTGGATTTCGATGTCATTTTGGGCATGGATTGGTTATCTCTGTGTCGTGCTATTCTAGACTATCATGCCAAGACAGTCACTTTGGCTATGCCGGGTGTACCGCGGATCGAATGGTGTGGTCTGACTGATTATGTTCCTAGTAAATTGATCTCTTTCTTGAAAGACCAACGTATGGTTGGGAAGGGTTGTCTATCGTATCTTGCCTTTGTGGGGGATGTTGGATTTGAGGTTCCAAGTATTGATTATGTTCCAGTTGTGAGGGACTTCCCTGATGTATTTCCTGCAGACCTGTCAGGCATGCCGCCGGACAGGGATATTGATTTTGGTATTGACCTGGTGCTGGGCACTCAGCCTATCTATTCCACCATATTGTATGGCACCAGTGGAGTTGAAGGAGTTAAAGGAGAAGCTTTATGAACACCTAGATAAGGGGTTTATCCGGCCTAGTGAGTCACCTTAGGGTGTGTCGATTCTATTTGTGAAGAAAAAGGTTGGCACAATGAGAATGTGCATTGATTATAGGCAATTGAACAAGGTAACAATTAAGAACAAGTATCCTTTGCCTCGCATTGATGATCTATTCGACCAGATTCAAGGAGCAATGGTGATCTCTGAGATTGATCTCCATTTGGGTTATCACCAGCTGAAGATCAGGGATTCGGATATTTTAAGATAGCCTTCAGGACCAGATATGATCATTATGAGTTCCTGGTTATGTCTTTTGGGGTAACCAATGACCCAGCAGTGTTCATGCATCTGATGAATAATGTGTTCCGGCCTTATCTTGACTCGTTTGTCATAGTCTTTATTGATGATATTCTGGTATATTCGCGTAGTCGGGAGGAGCACGCGGAACATTTGAGGGAGGAGAAGCTTTATGCAAAGTTCTCTAAGTGTGAGTTTTGGCTTAGTTCAGTGGCATTATTGGGCACGTGGTGTCCAGTGAGGGTATTCAGGTTGATCCAAAGAAGATAGAGGCGGTGCAGTATTGGCCCAGACCATCCTCTACTACTGAGATTCACAGTTTTCTTGGTTTGGCAGGCTATTATCGCCGGTTTGTTTAGGGATTCTCATCTAACGCATTGCCATTGACCAATTTCACTCAGAAGGGTACTCCATTTGTATGGTCGGACGAGTGTGAGAAGAGCTTTGTGAAGCTCAAGACAGCTTTGACCACAGCTCCAGTGTTAGTTTTGCCATCAACTTCAGGTTCATATGAAGTGTATTGTGATGCTTCGAGAGTAGGGATTGGTTATGTGTTGGTGCAGGAGGATAAAGCTATTGATTATGCTTCTCGTCAGTTGAAGATCCACAAGAAGAACTACCCCGTTCATGATTTGGAGTTGGCTTCCATAGTTCACGCATTGAAGATTTGGAGGCATTACTTGTATAGCGTGTCTTGTGAGGTATTCGTTGATCATCACAGTCTTCAGCATTTGTTCAAGCAAAAGGATCTTAATTTGAGGCAGCGGAGATGGTTAGAGTTACTTAAGGATTATGATATCACTATATTGTACCATCCGGGAAAGGCCAATGTGGTGGACGATGCTTTGAGCCGAAAGGCAGTGAGTATGGGGAGTTTGGCATACATTCCAGTTGGGGAGAGACCTCTTGCGGTTTATGTTCAGGCTTTGGCTAATCTATTCATCATGTTGTATATTTCTAAGCCCAGTCGGGTGTTGGCTTGTGTAGTTTCTTGGTCTTCTTTATATGATCCCATCAGAGAACGCCAGTATGATGATCCGCATTTGCTTGTCCTTAGGGACAAAGTTCAGCATAATGATGCTAGGGATGTGACCATCGATGATGATGAAGTGTTGAGGATGTAGGGCTGTATTTTTGTGCCCAATGTAGATGGGCTTCGGGAGTTGATATTGGAGGAGGCACATAGCTCGCGGTATTCCATTCATCCAGGTGTCACGAAGATGTATCAGGATCTTAGACAACAGTACTGGTGGCGGAGAATGAAGAAAGATATTGTGGGATTTGTAGCTTGGTGTCTCAATTGTCAGCAGGTGAAATATGAGCATTAAAGACCGGGTGGCTTGCTCCAGCAGATGGTTATTCCTGAGTGGAAGTGGGAGAGGATCACTATGGATTTTGTTGTTCGACTTCCTCGGACTTAGAAGAAGTTCGATGCTATTTGGGTGTTTGTGGATAGGCTGACCAAGTCTGTGCACTTCATTCCTATTTGTACTACTTATTCTTTAGAGCGGTTGGCAGAGATATATATTCGGGAGATTGTTCGGTTGCATGGTGTCCCAGTTTCCATCATTTCAGATCAGGGCACTCAGTTTACTTCCTAGTTTTCGAAGTCTGTTTAGTGAGAGTTGGATACTCAGGTGCAGTTGAGCACATCTTTTCACCCTCAGACGGACGGGCAGTCCGAGTGCACTATTCAGATATTGGAGGATATGCTACGCATTTGTGTTATTGATTTCAGAGGGTCATGGGCTAAGTTTCTACCGCTTGCAGAGTTTTCTTATAACAACAGCTACCAGTCGAGTATTTAGATGGCTCCATATGAGGCTTTGTACAGAAGGCGATGTAGATCTCCAGTTGGTTGGTTCGAGTCCGGTGAGACTAGGCTATTGGGGACAAATTTGGTTCAGGACCTTTAGATAAAGTTAAGGTAATTCAGGAGAGACTTCGTATGGCGCAGTCGAGGCAAAAGAGTTATGCGGACAGAAAGGTTCGAGATGTGTCTTACATGGTTGGCGAGAAGGTTCTGTTGAAGGTTTCACCAATGAAGGGTGTTATGAGATTCGGAAAGAAAGGGAAGTTGAGTCCGCGGTTCATTGGGCCTTTTGAGGTACTTCAGAGGATTGGGGAGGTGGATTATAAGCTTGCCTAGCCACCCAGCTTGTCGAGTATGCATCTGGTTTTCCATGTTTTTGGAAGTACATTGGAGACTTGTCTCATGTTCTAGATTTTAGCACAGTTCAATTGGATGGTAATTTGACTTATGATGTAGAGCCAGCAGCTATTTTAGAGCGTCAGGTTCAAAATTTGAGGCCAAAGGATATAGCTTCAGTGAAGGTGCAGTGGAGAGGTCGACCCGTGGAGGAGGCTACCTGTAAGACCGAGCGAGAAATGCGGAGCAGATATCCTACCTATTTGAGGCTTCAGGTATGTTTCTTGACTCGTTCGAGGACGAACGTTTGTTTATATTGGGGAGGATGTAATGACTCGGCCAGTCGTCTCATGAGTTACCGCTCTATTTCCCCCATTTCTGCTTCTTTATGCTTCATTATCCGTGTTTTATGTGATCGAGTTGATTAGTTTGTGTTCGGAAAGGATTTGGTAAGATATGAGACACTTAGTCTCTTTTAAGAAGGCTTAAGTTACAAAAAGTCAACTGGATGTTAACTTGTGTGTTAGAGGGCTCAGATGTGAGTTCCTATGGTTCGGTTATTTTCGGGAGGTGATTTGTGACATAGGAGGGTGATCAGAATGGGTTTTGGAGATCCGGAGTAGAATTAGGCTTGAATTGGCGAAGTTGATATTTTGGCGATTTCTGGTTGGTAGGTGAGATTTTGATGCGAGGGTCGGAATGGAATTTCGATAGTTATTGTAGTTTCGTTATGTCATTTGGGATATGTGTTCAAAATTTCAGGTCATTCGGACATGATTTGGCTGTGTTTCTTATCAAAAGCGTATTTCGGAAGATTTTAGAAAACTTAGGCTTGAATCCGATGTGTTTTGAGTAATTGATGTTGTTTGAGGTGTTTTGATGATTGGAACAAGTTTGAATAAGGTTTTAGGATGTGTTGGTGCTTTTGTTTGAGGTCCCGGGGGCCTCGGGTGAGTTTCAGGTGGTCAATCGGACCATTTTGGAGTTTGGGAAATTGCCGAAAATGCAGGTACAGTGTTGTAGAGATTTATCTCTTCGCATTCGCAAAGAAGGAATTATGGGAGACCAGGATTAAGCCTTCGCTTTCGTGAGAGGGGCTTCGCGTTCGCGGAGGGTTGGGAGGTTTGGCATCACGTTCGCGAGAGGGCACTCACGATCGCGTAGTGTAATTTGAGATCAAGGCCTTTTGTTCATCGTGTTCGCGTTAAGGGTACGAGTTAGCGAAGGTGTAGGAGGAAGGAGCATCACATTCGCGATGGGTGTGTCGCATTCGCGAAGAGGAAAAAAATGGTCAACATAATTTTATGCTTCGCGAGCGCGAGGCATTGACCACGTTCGTGAAGAAGGAGGGGTCATGCCTGGGCAGAATGTTTTAAGTTATTTCATTAGCGATTTTGGGGCTCATTAACTCCATTGCTGATCTTTTTGAGAGCTTTTTGAAGGAAATTAAAGAGGGATTCAAGGGCAATCAATTGGAGTTAAGATTTATGAACTTAAAACGCGTTTCTATTGTGAAATCTACCTAGAAAGTCATGGAACTTAAGTTAAAAATGGAAGAAACTAGGGCTTAGGATTTTGAAATTTGATTTGGGGATTTGGAGGACCAATTGGGGTCGGATTTGAGAAATTTTAGTATGTATGAACTTGTGGGGAGATAAGGAACCCGTTGATGTAAAAATTTCTGAGTTTTGAGAAGTGGGCTCGGGGCTCGGGTTTTGCTAATTTCGGGATTTTTGGTATTTTCGAATGTTTTCGCTTGGGCTTTGTTCCCTTGGAATATTGTGATGTATTCGTTCTGATTTTGGATAGATGCGACACGCATGGAAGCCTATTCAAGGGGCATAGGCGTCGCGAGCTAACGATTTAGCCGGTTAGAAGGGTAAGGCCTGTCTACATATTACCCTCCCCAGACCCCACTTTGTGGGAATATACTGGGTTGTTGTTGTTGTTGATGATGTTCTGAGGGTTTGAAACCCCAGATTGCGCATCGTAGTGCTATGTTGAGGTGACTTACACATCGGATAGCGAGCGTGGGGTAGAGCACCATTGGGTATTGTGACTTAGTCCATCCCGATTGATGATTTTACCGCATATTTGATTGTGACTTATTTGTTTTCAATCATGAATTGGGCTAAATGCCATATTTGGGCCTAGTGCCATTTATTTGAACACTTTGGGGCAATTTACTGATATTTTTCTCACTGTTTTGATTTAATACTTGAACTTAGTCTTGATAATTTCCACTGTTTTACTATTCAGCCATTATTTTCTCAGTTTTGAAAACTTAATTGATATTTTAAATGATGCTTGGGCTGAAAATACTGTTTTTTACTATTGCCCGAGGGGCTTGTAATGATTTTTGGACTGAGTAAGGCCGAGGACCTATGTTGTGAGGAACACTGATACTGATATGAGGTCGGGGGCTTGATATACATATATATGCCACGAGATGGCTTCATTGATATGAGGCCGAGGGCCTAGATTTGACATCACGAGATGGCTTGATATTGCGCTTGGGCCGTAGGGGGCCCCTCCCGGAGTCTGCAAACCCCCAATGAGCGCGGGTACCCATTGTGATGTGAGATTGAGCCCGAGGGGCGGAGATTGCAATATTGTGTCCGATAGGCAAACTTCTATGTGTTTACCTTATCTTATTTGTCTGTCAATTACCTGTTTATCTGTTGTAGAAGTATTTTATGCTATTCTTCATTGGTTTCCTGCTTGCAAATTACTTATTTAACTGCTTCATCATATAATACCTTGTGTATACGTGTTTTCTTACTTTCAGTCATTATTTTTTTTATTACTCACTAGGTAGGAGTACTCACATTATTCCCTGCACCATGTGTGCAGATTCAAGAGTTGTTGGTCCCTCTCCGGAGTGCTGATTCCTCCAGTCCAGGTGGTGTTTCGGAGACTACGAAGTAGTTGTTGCCATTCGCAACCCCCGTGCCTCCCTTATCTGATTACTTTCTATGTCTTTCAAATAGTTGTATCAGATACTGTATTTAGTATACTTGTATTATTGCTCGTAAGACAAGAGAGGTTGCTCTGATGGTAAGCAACCCCCACTTCCAACCGAGATTGTGAGTTTGAGTATCCCCAAGAGCAAGGTGGGAAGTTCTTGGAGGGAAGGATGCTGGGGGTCTATTTGGAAACAACCTCTCTACCCCAGGGTAGGGGAAAGGTCTGCGTACACACTACCCTCCCCAGACCCCACTAAGTGGGATTATACTGGGTTGTTGTTGTTGTATTATTGCTCGTAAGACAGGAGAGGTTGCTCTGATGGTAAGCAACCCCCACTTCCCACCGAGATTGTGAGTTTGAGTATCCCCAAGAGCAAGGTGGGAAGTTCTTGGAGGGAAGGATGCTGGGGGTCTATTTGGAAACAACCTCTCTACCCCAGGGTAGGGGAAAGGTCTGCGTACACACTACCCTCCCCAGACCCCACTAAGTGGGATTATACTGGGTTGTTGTTGTTGTATTATTGCTCGTAAGACAGGAGAGGTTGCTCTGATGGTAAGCAACCCCCACTTCCCACCGAGATTGTGAGTTTGAGTATCCCCAAGAGCAAGGTGGGAAGTTCTTGGAGGGAAGGATGCTGGGGGTCTATTTGGAAACAACCTCTCTACCCCAGGGTAGGGGAAAGGTCTGCGTACACACTACCCTCCCCAGACCCCACTAAGTGGGATTATACTGGGTTGTTGTTGTTGTATTATTGCTCGTAAGACAGGAGAGGTTGCTCTGATGGTAAGCAACCCCCACTTCCCACCGAGATTGTGAGTTTGAGTATCCCCAAGAGCAAGGTGGGAAGTTCTTGGAGGGAAGGATGCTGGGGGTCTATTTGGAAACAACCTCTCTACCCCAGGGTAGGGGAAAGGTCTGCGTACACACTACCCTCCCCAGACCCCACTAAGTGGGATTATACTGGGTTGTTGTTGTTGTATTATTGCTCGTAAGACAGGAGAGGTTGCTCTGATGGTAAGCAACCCCCACTTCCCACCGAGATTGTGAGTTTGAGTATCCCCAAGAGCAAGGTGGGAAGTTCTTGGAGGGAAGGATGCTGGGGGTCTATTTGGAAACAACCTCTCTACCCCAGGGTAGGGGAAAGGTCTGCGTACACACTACCCTCCCCAGACCCCACTAAGTGGGATTATACTGGGTTGTTGTTGTTGTATTATTGCTCGTAAGACAGGAGAGGTTGCTCTGATGGTAAGCAACCCCCACTTCCCACCGAGATTGTGAGTTTGAGTATCCCCAAGAGCAAGGTGGGAAGTTCTTGGAGGGAAGGATGCTGGGGGTCTATTTGGAAACAACCTCTCTACCCCAGGGTAGGGGAAAGGTCTGCGTACACACTACCCTCCCCAGACCCCACTAAGTGGGATTATACTGGGTTGTTGTTGTTGTATTATTGCTCGTAAGACAGGAGAGGTTGCTCTGATGGTAAGCAACCCCCACTTCCCACCGAGATTGTGAGTTTGAGTATCCCCAAGAGCAAGGTGGGAAGTTCTTGGAGGGAAGGATGCTGGGGGTCTATTTGGAAACAACCTCTCTACCCCAGGGTAGGGGTAAGGTCTGCGTACACACTACCCTCCCCAGACCCCACTAAGTGGGATTATACTGGGTTGTTGTTGTTGTATTATTGCTCGTAAATGCTCGTGACTTGTGACACCCCGATTAGGGATGTGTCGAGCTGGTTTCCACATTTGTTTAACCGGATTTCCTCTATTTTGTGTTATTAAACCATGTATAGACTATCATGATGTTATTTAACTGTTTAAAATACCTTATCTTCACGAGAAGCACCATCACGACCGGGTTCGGGGTTAGAGTTGTGATAGTATTGGGGATCATTTGGTTGGGAATTATATGGAGATTGGTAAGGATGGGTACCTCTGGGAGGTGGAGCTCGGTTTTGTGTATAATATTGTGGCCGCAGGTAAGGTTCCGCGTTCATCACCGCATAGGGAGGCGGTGCCACGGCATAAGCAACATCTTGAAGTGGATAATAGTGTGGTGGGACCATAAGAGGCACATATGACTGGCGGAATGACCTGCAGGCCCCTCAAGCTGGAAACCATCATGGCTCCCTCTTCAACGCCCTGTTAATCAAACCCTCCGAACCATTCTGAGCAGCCTGTGATGTGGCCTTAAAAGCAGCATGACTCAAGATTCTCCCTATTTTTAAACCGTTTTCAAACATTTCCCCATTTTGATAGCCTCAGCAAATGGCTTACCTACGGCAGACATCATGTTCTGGAAGTAGTCAGACTCTTGGGCATATAGGAAGACCGTGACCATTTTAATTTCGTACATTGGAGGCTTTACCCTAGTAGCTTGCTCACGCCATTTGACGGTATATTCGCGGAAGCTTTCCGCGGTTTTCCTTTTCAAATTGGATAAGGAGTTTCTGTCGGGAACGATGTCCACATTATATTGGAACTGGCGGACAAAATCTCGGGCCATATCGTCCCACACGTGCCAATGGGTAATTTCTTGATCTGTATACCACTCAGAAGCAATTCCAGTAAAGCTTTCCCCAAAATAGTCCATTAGCAGCTCCTATTTCCCACCAACACCCCTCAACTGGTTACAGTATCATTTCAGATGAGCGACCGAGTTTCCATGCCCGTCGTACTTTTCAAATTTTGGCATCTTGAAGCCAACTGGCAAGTGGACATTGGGAAACATATAGAGGTCAGAGTATGAGACACTCTTTTGGCCACTCAGACCTTGTATGTTTTCAAGCTTTATTCCAGGCTCTTCATCTTCCGAGCAATCTCTTCTTCCTAGGGATTTTAAAAGACATTTTCTTGCTCCACCGAGAGATTATATCGCGGAGGTTGAGTGAAAGAGTACGCGGTCACATATGTTATATCTGATTGAAGCTGTGGACCCTGAAAGGTGAACATTGGAGGCGGTGCCGCTGGAGCCGGTGCCTGGGGGCGAACCACAGAAGGCATGTCAAGATCATTGGAGGGCATTGGAGGGTGCCCGCATGGGATGAGCGGGTTGGGTACAGGGTTATTGGTAGCCTCACCTGACCTGGGGATCAATTCCGGGAACCTAGGGATTGCACTTAGCGGTTCACTACCATTAGACCAGGCGCCCCACATTTCCCATATGTGGAGACGCAACATCTTATTTTCTTCAGCAGTTGCTAATTCTAGCTGCATAATAGCCAATACCAAGCTATCCTTAGGACCTATGATTGGTAGGTTGTTTGCGGAGGCCATCTTTGCGTTTGGATCTTGTGAAAGAGGGGAGGCTAGACTACCAACAAAACCAACCACCAAAACTTGGCTAGTTTGCACATCCAACAACCTTGTTAGCTTTGAAACATTTCACGTATAGGAGATCGCATGTTGGGATGCAATACACCTAACAGTTAAACGCTTCTACCATGTGTTGGAACGATTGCATGTTTCATCCCGGCCTTAACTAACTTTTTCAGCATGGACCTCTTTTCTTCATCATTTTTTCTCTCTAATCACTCTTTTTTTCGTCTCGTTTTTGCCACTCTTTTATTTTTTTCCCTCTTTTTTTTCTATTTAATTTTTCGCTCAACTAATTTTATGGCTATGATCGAATCCGATGGGGATTGCCTATGTATCATGACCCTGCATGAATCAGATCTTTGCATAGTTCGGAAAGATTGAGAATGTAGTAAATAAGCTAATCTTTTTTTTTGTGGGGGGGGGGGGGGGAAGAATTTT
>MU700353.1:38352-51923 GCA_026770625.1 Nicotiana glauca
AATTTTATGGCTATGATCGAATCCGATGGGGATTGCCTATGTATCATGACCCTGCATGAATCAGATCTTTGCATAGTTCGGAAAGATTGAGAATGTAGTAAATAAGCTAATCTTTTTTTTTGTGGAGGGGGGGGGGGGAAGAATTTTTGAAACAAATGCTTTAAAAGAAGAAAGGAACTATTTTTTTTTTTTTTGAAAGAAAGACTTCTAAAAATTCCTTTTCTTTTAATTGGAACTTTAGGAATTTCTAAGTAAAAAAGAAAATATTTTTTGTTAGAATTTTTACTTGTTTTCTCTTTTTATAAAGAAGAAAGAAAATATATTTTTTTATTTTTGGATGTTGCCTCTTAAATTTCAAAAGAGGGACTTTTAAGTAAAATGTTTTGGATTTTCTGAGTTTTTATTTATTTACAAAATTACTACTAAAGAAAAGCGAAAATAGTTTTTAGGCTTCAATTTTTCAGTTTTTTTTTAACGGAAGACTTTTAAACAAGGGAAAGATTTTTTTTAATTCATTTTTTAAAATTTTTAGAAAAATACTTCAAAATAAAGGAAACTCGTATTTCGGATTGTTTATTCTTTTTGATTTTTTCTTTTTATTTCTTTTTCCATATGAAAGACTTCAGAAAGAAGGAACTATTTTTGAGTTTAAAAACTTCTTTCTTTTTTATTTATTTTTTTGAATTTTTTAAGGAAAGATTTCCAAAGAAGGAACTAAAAGAAAATATTTTTGGATTTTTTTTTTAAAATTGGGGCAGGAACCGATGAGGTTTGCCTACGTATCTCACATCTGGTAAGAATCAAACTCACGTAGTTCGGTCAATTTTGACGGAACAAAGGAAACATGACCTTGAAAATCTTGGCTCAATTTGAAATGACTTTTCTTTTTTCAGAATTTCGGCAGAGTTTCAGAATTTTCTAAATACCAACCTCTAACTTTTTTTTTCTCTCTTTTTTTTTCTTTGATTTTCTTTCCCTATTCTAGAAGTCGGTCAACATGCAAGTCGAAACAAACAGATGCACAAGTAGCACGTAAGATACATCCGGATGGTCTTTTTAATTTGGGTATACCTGTCCTAGATGGACCCAACCCCTGTGTTGAGCCCCCAAAGTCAGATGCACGTGATGCAAACAAACGTTCCTACTAGGGATCCGGCATGAGGCTGAGTTATTCTAACTTTAAAACCTGGGTATATTGTTCTAGACTTGTGTACCCGAGTGGACAACTCGAGCCGAGTGGGGCTATGTACCGAGAACCAAAAGGCTATCCGGCTTTGTAACTCGTCCGAGCCTCTTTCTTATTTCAAGGTATGACACTAATAGAAAGAGGAGTCATGCCAGCATCACATCCCCGAAAATGAGAAGAGAAGGGTTTTGTAACAGTTTATATACAGTTCAAATAATATCAAGGCGGTAAAAAGCAGCAATTAGCACATTAGGGTCAACATATAAAAATCAGATAATGAATAAAGCCAAATATAACAGTTAATCTAAGCTCGAATTCTTGAACCCTAAACCGGAAGTTTTGGGTTTTGTATCCCCGGCAGAGTCGCCAGAGCTGTCACACCTCCTTTTTACACACTCGAAGGTAGTGTAGGGGAGTCTTTCCAATTAAAGTGACATTATTCAAAATGATATTATTTATTCATTTTTGTTCAGAGTTGCCACTTGGAATAGTTTGTTTTCTGGTGTCACAAGTCACCGATTTATTTTAAAATCCCAAATCAAGGAAAATTCGACTTTCCTTTTGAAGTCTGCGAACCAGAAATTCTGAATAAGGAATTTTGTTAACCCGGGGGAAGGTGTTAGGCACCCTCGGATTCCGTGGTTCTAGCATGGTCGCTTAAATTATCATAATTGGCCTATTATCTTATTTTAATATATGTTTTATCCTATGGTTCAATTTTAACTTTATAACCGCTTTTATTTGATTATTTTTAGGAAAGATTCAACATCATCTGAAACACGTCTTGAACCACGCCACATAAATACACCCGCGGTCCACGACACATTTTATTTAACATTGTTGAGATTTAGATTTGGGTCACATGAAATTCATACCCGAGTTTAGGAAAGTAATTTTTAAATAGCGCACCTAAAACGCACTTTCTAATTTGCGAGGGCCATGGAAAATTCAACTAAATGGCATGCCTCGATTTCTAAGGATTAAAGTTAATTAAGCGAGGGCCATGCATTTTGAGATTTTATTTAGCACGGCACACCTCGTTTTATTTTGAGAGTCTAACTAATTAAGGAAGGCTTCATGGAATTCTAATCATTTTTAACTCAAGATTCAAACCTATTTATCAACTAATGGGCCTTGTGTTGAATGACCAATTATTTGAAGAGAGGTTGCTTCAACAACAACAACAACTAAACAAAGGACTGGGTCGACAGAACAAAACAGGCCCAAATGACAAGATGTAAACAATCTCATTTGTTGCAAAGGTCTTCAGACTCAAACCCAAAATGAGTCCAAATATAATTCAGGACTAATGCTGAGAAAATAAGGATTCAAAATCGAATCCCTTCAAAGGGAAGCCCTTAGTATTCGAACTCCACAATCCAAGCTGAGCTTAAATGGATCACGTAACAACATGCTAGAAATGCTTTGGGGATTACTGGGCTCTCATGAAGCCCAATATGCAGGCCTAACTGGCAGAAAGGATCGTTTGGAGCGACTGGGCCAATGCTAAAGGCCCAGTCATGAGTATTTTAAACTAATTGAGACAAGTTAAATTTTCATGAAAGACTTTAATGAAACAAACATCTGGCAGTTTTGCAATTTAAAAAAAACGCAGCATAAATTTTTACACCATCTTATGAGGAAAATGTAACAACCATTTATACACAATTCCTTGTCATATTGAGGTCTAATACAACTCATAATTTCTAAACCAAATAATTAACATGATTCCAGCTAAAGAGGGATATTTACTAAGATGTATTCCAATCAAGTATTTCATTCCAGACCCACATGTATCCCCTTGACAAGATTTGAATAAAACCCCACAACAGACATTTATTTCAGCAAGCTAAACAAACCTGAAATGGGTTTAAATTCTACTGAAACTTCTACTGCAACAGCCTTGATAGTTCCTTTATACAAAAACATACTCAAACTCATTTTAAATTAAGTGACTAGAGTCCATGATTTATCTAATATACAAACCAAACTTAAAACTAAAACAGAAAGAATAAACATAACCAAAAAAATCAAACTAATTATAGAGTCTGATGATTTTCAGAAATATAAGAAGCAACATTGACAAACTAATATGACATAGATTGCTACTCAATCAAATAAACTCGTATTCTTCCATTTCACATGTCAAAGAAATGGGGGATACCTGGTAACAACAGCAAACCCAACAAAATAAATGAGCTGGGAGTAAATAGAAGCAGCAGCAGTAGTGAACTCAAATAAAGGGGAAACAACAACAGAATCAGCTCGAAAATCAGGAACGGAGCAGTGGTGAAACCAGCAACTCAAACCAATTTTGAAAACCCAAATTCAAGGCATTTTCTAACCAGGTGCAAGAGCTTGAAACTTTTTAAGAATTTTAAACTAACAAAGAGGATCAGGACAGTGAAACCAAGTGGAATTTGTAGCAATTTTCAGCAAATAAAGTGCCGAGTTTTCAGTGTTATTTCAGAGTTTTACTCAGTACTCAGTCCTTTCAATTTTTAGGATTTCTTAGTCTCTCTAATCTCTGACTTGTGAGTGAAGAAAGAGTTCCTTTATAGGCAAGCTTTTAGGGCAGCATAGAAGGAATTCAATTTTGCACTTCTATCCTTTTCAAATTCTCATTTTTACTCAAGTACCCTTAGTTTAAAATCAGCCTTTTCAATCTAGTCCCAATCCCAACTTCTAGAAAGTTTTCCAAGTCTGTTAGGAGAGATTCCTTATCTTAAATTTTCTAATTTACCCCTTAGGACCCTGTTAATTACCTCAGAAAACTCATGGGTCAATTTTGACCCAATGGTTCAAACCCAATCTGGGCTCGCAAGACCCATGTCTAATCCCTTTTGGGCTTCTAATTTCAGAGAATAAATTCAATCAACATTCAATAATTATCGGACTAAATGACTTAAAAAATATCATAAGGACTCAAAAGGTTTTGGGCCAAAGGGGAAAAATAGAAATAGAAAATCAAAATACATACAAAATGTAAAACCAGAAAAACAAACACTAATTAAAACAATTCTAAGACTAAACATGCAAACACGGACGATTTGAAAGAAATGAAAGAACGGGAAACAAAAATAAAAAAAATAAAAGAAAGAACATAAGAAGGTGAGAAGTGAACTAAAATAAAAATTAAATATCAAAAGAAAAATAAAAAATACCTAAAAATGGTCGGGATAGTGGAACATGACAAAACCTTCAAACCTTCAAATTTTTGGCCAAGTTTGACATTAATCGTGTGTTCTTATCAAGAACACACGAATAAGGTCAAACTAAACCTAAATCTTCACTGAAATCTCGATTTTGAGGTTTTTGGAATTTTTAGGGCTCAGGTCAAATTTAAGATTCGAAGATTTTCAGAAAGATTCGAGGAAAACAGTAATGGATTTGGTATAAGGGAGTTATGGAGGTTCTATGGTGTTAATTTGGGCCGGTTTAGGGGTGGCACCGCCACCGGAGAGGGTGGAGGTTTTGGGGGCGGCGCTAGGGTTAGGCGAGCGGTCTATAAATATAGGGTGAAGTGAGAGAGACGAGTTTGAGAGGGGGTAGGCCTTAGGACAGTTAAATATCAAAATATGACCCAGTTCCGGACCATTTGATCAAATAAGAACAACGGTCCTGATCGAAAGCCACTGAAACGGGGTCGTTTGGCTGCTAAGCAGGATTTGGATCAGGTTGGGGGCAGATCTGGGCTGGTTTTTGGACGGGTATTGGTATTGAAACAATTGGGCTTGGGGAAAATTATGAATTTGGCCCAAGAATCTAATTCTTTTCCATTCTTTTCCTTTTTCTTTTATTTCAAAATTGTTTTTCTTCTCAAAATTAAAAATAAAACCTAAATTAATCCCTAAACCAAATTATCCTACCAAATTAAATTAATAAACTCTAAATAATAATTACCACAACTAATTAAATACCAAATTAAAAGAAAACTATCAAAATTCAAAATTAAACAATAACATTACAAAAATAAGTTATTTTTGGTGATTTTTCCATTTTTGTAAAAACACTAATTTACTAATTAATCTAAAAATATAAAATTAAATCCTAAACGCAAATACAATGTATTTTTCTATTTTTTATGAATTAAATAAAATTAAACATGCACACAAAATGCAAACAATCAGGAAAATTCTACAATAATTCCTAAAATAACAAATAATTAAAAGAAAAACTCTAATTTTTGGAATTCTATAGGAGTAATCCATGTGAGACAAAAATCACGTGCTCACAACCGTCCAGAAACTGCTGTGATAACCCATGAACATTCTATGAATATCTACAAGTATTGGTCTGAAAGGAAAGTACATATGTTTCGAAAGAAAATAAAGCATGAATACAGAACATAGGAGGGGAGGCCACGGTTTGTGGACTCTTGCAGAACTACCTTGGTCTCCTAGATGAATGCCTGCAACTGAACTCTCGATCATCCACAACCAACTCCAAAATCTGCACAGAAAGTGGAGAGTGCAGTATCAGTACAATTGACCATATGTACTGGTAAGTTCCGAGCCTAACCTTGACGAGGTAGTTACGAGTCTATGGCGGGGCGTTTATAATATAACCTACAAGCAATTTATAATAAAGCAAAAAGGAAGTATGGAACGAAATTGAACAGTAACTTGTAGTAAATAATATGGAACCCAATTATCTTGCCAGTACTCAGCTATAACCAATCCTTAGAAGAGATACAATGCTACAAAGTAAAATCACAACAGAAGAAGAATACATGAATAACAAAATAATGTGGCGCGCATCCCGATCCCACTATGTAATTGTTACTCCTATTGCGGTGTGCAACCCGATCCTACCAGCCCACCCTTATTGCTCCTCAATATATTACCCTTATTCCTCATGTTGCGGCGTGCAACCCGATCCCACCTAACCACCCATATTACTGCTGTTGCGAAGTGCAACCCGATCCCACCAAACAGTCATATTTTAATTTATTCCGCAAATCAAACCAAACAGAAATCTATACAATTATGAAACTTTATCAATTATTACTACACAACGAGACCAACCAAAATGTACCATGCAACACCGATAAACCAAATTAAACCAATAATGTGATACAATGAACTATGGAACAATTAATACCTTCAATAAAGAAAATAACATCTAACAAGAAATAATTAATTAAACATGGAAGCACCAATAAGCTTGTAGCAGTTAAGACAGGAAAATAATATATTAGGGAAACACATAATTTGGTGGTGCATAGGTACTCTTCACCTCACTTATACGCCACACGCATGGGTTTTCACATAGCAAATAAGTCGGGAATCCCAAATCCCTCAAGTCAAAGTTAGACCAAGTACTTACCTTAAGCTAACATCCAACTCAAAGCTCAATTATCGATTTTTCTATAGTTTCCACCTCCAATCCACCCGTATCTAGTCATAAGTAACTTAATAATATCAATTATCGCTAAAGAAATCAATTCCAATGCATACTTATAGGTTTCCCAACATTTTCCACAAAAAGTCAAAAACCGACCCTGGGCCGGCTTGGTCAAAATCCAAAATTAAGACCAAAATCCGATAAACCATTCACCCTCGAGCCCAGATATACAATTGGTTTTGGAATCCGACCTCAATATGAGTTTTAAATCCCCAAATTTCGAAATCTCTAAATTCTACCCGAAAATTCCCAATTCCACCATGAAAAATACTAGATTCTAAGATGAAATCTTGTAAAACGAAGTAAAAGATTGAAAGAAATGAGTTAAGAATCATTTACCGATGATTTGGGGAAGAAATAGCCTTTGGAAATTCGCCTCTTGAGGTTTAAGTTTTGAAAAATGGGAGAATGAATGAAAAACCCCGTCTAAGTCTAAACTTATTAGATGCAGGTGTAGCATTTGCGGCCTGAGCTTCGTAAATATGAAGAAGCTATTGCAAATGCGCAGCCCTTCACAGTCCTGCTGCCATCGCAAATGCGAGGAAAGTGTCGTAATTGCGATCATTGAACCTCGCAAATGCGATTAAAAGATCGCATTTGCGATCCTGACCATCCCCAAACTCCCTTTGGAATTGCGAAGGTAACTCGCAAAAGTGAGAACTGCTGGCCCAGCCTTCCTTCGTATTTGAGATGAAGGCCTCGCAAATGCGACCTCTACAGTAGTCGCAAATGCGAACCTTGACCTCGCATTTGCGAGGTCTGAGACCTGCAACACTGTTGAAGAACACCAACAACTTTTCTAAGTACCAAATCACTCTGTAGCCTATTCGAAACCCACCCGAGCCCTCGGGGCTCCAAACCAAACATGCACGCAAGTCTTAAAACATCATACGAACTTGTTCGTACGATTAAATCGCCAAAATAACATCCAAAACTACGGATTTAACACCAAAACACATGAAATTTTCAAGATAGTTTCAAAACTTCTATTTTCTCAACCCAAGGTCTGAATCACGTAAAATAAACTCCGCTTTTCACTAAATTTCACATACATGATTTAAATATCATATTAAACTTGTACTGGGCTCCAGAAGTAAAATACGGGCTCGATACCACGAGATCAAACATTAATTAATTTTTTAAAATTATTATAATACCAGTCCTATAATTTTTATCAAAAATTTATTTTTTGGGTCAGGGACCTCGGAATTTGATTCCGGACATATGCCCATGCCCCATATTTTACTACGGAGCCACCGGGATTGCCAAAATACAGGTCTGGATCCGTTTACTCAAAACATTGATCGAAATCAACAAAAACTAACTTTTTAGACCAAAAATTATTATTTCATCAATTTTTTATATAAAGGCTATCCGGATACACGTACGGACTACGTACGCAGATCGAAGAGAGATAAATAAGATTTTTAAGGCCTTGGAATACGAATTCGAGTGCTAAAACAGAAGATGACCCTTTGGGTCATCACAACATTCATCTTCTTTAAAAGTGCAATTACATGTTGGATAAAAATGTTATATTTTTATTTTACCCCATATTCAAGACTTTGATTCCACTTATATATTTGACTACAATTTTGAAATTAGAATCCTAATTTAAAAATAAAAATAAAAACTAAACTTTTCCCTCGGCCAACATGGCAATTCCAAACATGGCCATGTTGTGTATAGACCTAGATAGTGCCCCACAAGACGAGTGATTTTATTTTGTGTCTCATAGAACTTACACTAGTTGTGTGAGACTTTTTTTATCTCACATATTTATGGACCCATATCTTACATATTTGGGTCTACAAAATTCTGGTACCCATACAGTTGTGAGACAAAAAAGAGGTCTCACACAACTAGTGTCAGTTGTGTGAGGTACAAAATAAACTTTTCATCTTCTACAATGATCAAAGTATCTCTTGTCGCACAAAAAAACAAACAAACTTGACTGTAAAGATTTTTGTAAGACAAGCCAAATTAAATGATAAGAAAGAAACTGAAATAACTGCAATGGTCCAAAATAAAAATGTAAAATCCATAACGACTGAAAATATTTAATACAATCCTGGACCCGGTGTCAAAAGTGTTTGAACTACTAGAATAGTACAAATAAAGGTCTGAATAAACCAAAAATCGCATGAGGGAAAATACACAGCTAATAAAAAGGAAAGGGGATACTCGGAGCTGCGGACGCTGAGCAGCTGTACCTCAAATCTCCACAAAGCTAGCCAACCCGAGCATGCTAATGACCTCCGCTAGGACCGACTCAAAAATCTGCATAAGAAGAGTAGAGTGTAGTATGAGTACAAGCAACTTCATGTACTCTGTAAGTACCGAGCCTAACCTCGATGAGGTAGTGATGAAAGTAAGGCGAGTCACTTACACTATAACGTGTACCCATCATAAAATAAAAATAGGAAAGGACAAATACATAACGAAATAAAGTGTGACGACCCGACCCGTTGTCACGTGAGTTACCGCCCTGTTTCCCCCCTTATTATGTTGCTTCATGTTTTTATATCAGAGTTAGAGTTGATCGGGTGTAATTGAATTGGTTTTGGTTGAAAATAAGGCACATAACCTCTTAGAAGGAAGCTTGTATTAGAAAAGTCAACCGGAAGTTGACTATATGGTTAGAGGGCTCAGAATTGAATTCCGATGATTCGGTTAGCTCCGGGTGATAATTTCAGGCTTAGGAGCGCAATCGGAAGAAATTTTGGAGGTCCGGTGAAGAAGTTAGCCTATTTTGGCGAAGTTGGAAGTTTGGCGAAATCCGGTTGATAGGTGAGATTTCGATCCGAGGGTTAGAATGGAATTCCGAGAGTTGCAGTAGCTTCGTTGGGTGATTTTGGATATTTCTGCAAATTTTCAGGTCATTCGGACGTCGTTTGGTTGGGTTTCTGATCGAATGTGCAATTCGGAAGTTTTAAGAAAATTTAGACCTTGATTTGATGATTTTTGTGTTTAATGNTGATGGAAAACAAGATCAGTTTTGCTGTCATGGAATTGCAGAGAATTAACCCACCGCGTTCGCGTGGGTGATGAACGCGAATGCGTAGAAGGAAAATGAGGGTCTGAGGTTTTGGCCTACGCATTCACGAAGGCTTTGATGCGAACGCATAGAGGAAGGAAGCTTGAGGTCCGCGTTCGCGAGGTGGATAACGCGTTCACGAAGAAGGTTTGGAAGGTCAGTATATTTTCTTATACGTGATCGCGAAGAGGGTGTCGCGTTCGCGTGAGTCCAGGTTCTTGTGCATCGCGATCGTGGGATGGAGAACGCGTTCGCGTAGAAGGATTTTGAATTTTTAAAAGTTTTCCCATCGCGTTCGCGTGGGCTATGTCGCGAACGCGATGAAGGAATTATTATGACGGGCAGAACGGTTAAATGGAATATCAGTCGCGAGGGTTTCATATGTCCTCCATTTTTTAGCATCTTGGGAGCATTTTGACGGGAAGTAAGAAGGTTTCGACTGGGAATTGATTGGAGGTAAGTTGTATGAGTTAATTACATGTTTTTATACAAGAATCATCCATGGAATTCATGAATTTATGGCTAAAAATCAAGAAATTAGGGCTTGGAGCAAAAATCTTAAATTTAGGATTTGAAGGGCCATTTGTGGTCCGAATTGGGAGTTCTTGGTATGTACGGACTCGTGGCGAGACGAGGAGTCCGGGAATATAAATTTCGGAATTTTTCGAGATGTGAGCTCGGGGTTCGGGTTTTGCCAATTTCGTGTTTTTGATTAGCATATTATGATGTATTACTTATGATTTTGGATAGATTGGACGTGCGTGGAGGCCAGTTTGAGGAGCAAAGGCATCGCGGGCTAGAGTTTTCGCCGGATCGAGGTGGGTAATATTTGTAAATTATGTCCTGAGGGTTTGTAAACCCCGGACTTGCACATCATAGTGCTGTATTGAGGTGACTTGCACGCCGGATAACGGGCGTGGGGTAGAGCACCATTGGGGATTGTGACTTGGTCCGTCCCGCTTAATAAAAACACTACCTAATTGCTTGAAATTGAATTGACACCCTAATAAAGATATTAATTATCATGAACTGGATTGATTATCATGTTTTGGGCTTCGTGCCGAATATTTGAATCCTTCAGGGATTGGTATCACTGTCTTGGCAATACTGTGCATATTTTCATCTCAGTCTAAGGTTTTAAAATGGTATGTTGCGAACTCAGCCATCTTTCTAAGATTTGAAAACTTAACTGATGTTTAACTGGTATTCTAGTTGAGAATTTCTATGTGATTAATGCCCAAGAGGCTTATGTGCATTCATAACTATGCATATGCATGGATAGGGCTGCACACCGCAGCGGGAGTGATATTTCTTTTGTGCTTGGGCTGTAGGAGCCCCTCCAGAGTCTGAAACCCCACAGTGAGCGCCGGGCGCCCAATTGGATCGGGCTACGCACCGTATCGGTCATGTGCATTGCATTGCATTCATGCATTGGTTTCTGTTTGTACTATGTGGCATGACATTTAGCACTCATACATTATTGGCATACATGTATTATTTGCCTTGTTGACCAGATACCCTGGTGAAAAATTGTTAAAGGAGTGCTGAGCCCAAAGGGATGATTTGAGTGCAGACTTGCTCTATTTGATGTTGTACCCAGGTATTGAACTGTTAATAATGAAAGAAAGAGATGTTAAAAAGAGATTTCAAACTCTACTCATATGTGTTAAAAAGGAATACCATGAAAGTGTACTGCAGTTTAAAAGATGATTCTGTATTTTATAGCATGAGATAGTGCTTTGTGTGGTTTCCTTTTCCTTAGCATTATTTAGTTTTATTACCGCTGAGTTGGAAGTACTCACTCTCTGCACCATGTGTGCAGATTCAGGTACTTGGAAGCTTAGCTGAGCTTGGTGCTGGTCTAGAGCCCCATTTGGGATCATCCAGGTAGCTGCCTAGCGTCCGCAGGACCCGACACTTCCCCTTATCACTCTGTTGTTTTGTTTATTCCACGTACTCTCAGACTTGTAGAGTTATTTACAGTATTGTACTGATATTCTGATAGAGGCTCTTGGCTCGTGACCCCAGATCTTAGGGAAGTTACGTTGTCTCTGGGAGATTTCGGGATATTTTTATAACTATCAGTTTATTTTGGTTTCCTTCACTATTAATTACTTAAAATAAATGATTTTTGAGCTCTAAGCTCGGGTTGAGAGTATATTTGGTCGGGCTTGCCTAGCCGTTGGGTTGGGCGCCATCACGACCGGGTTTGGGTCGTGACAAGTTGGTATCAGAGCCTAGGTTACTAGGCCTAATTAGTCATGAGCCGGTTGGTAGAGTCTCGTGGATCTGTACGGGGAAGCCTGTACTTATCCTCGGGAGGCTGCGGAACCTTTAGGAAAACTTCACTTTCTTGGAATTCTTATCGTGCGTACTTGATTCAGCTTGAGATACAACTCTTGAAATTCCTTCCACACGTCTGTATGCGCACTCGAGCGCTTAGTAATATATTTTCCTTGATGGCTTGTGATTCCCCGATCGAGGGGCGAGATATAATCTCCGTGAGGTCATGTGGGCCAATCGAGAGGACTTGAGGCCGAATCTTTGCCTATGGCTTGAGCACCGAGGTGCTGATTTTGCGAGCTAGTATTATGAATTTATATGATCAGTAGTGTCCCTAATTGTGGAAATGGCGGCTTGATAATGGGTTAGCTGTTAGGTGTTCGATTCTTATTGTGATATGTTGTGTAGCCCCGAGCTATGGGCGTGGAGAATATTTTCATGTCTCTTAGTGGAAAGGTAAAGTGCGTTATGTGCCGTGGTATGAGTTCAACTTAGGAAGACTATTTGATTTTGCTATGTGTATCATGGTGGAAGGTGTGCTAAAGTGCTAAATTGAGGCGAAGCAAGTGGGTTATCTCTTGCGGAGTGTCCTTAGGTGGGTTGATTCTTATGTGTAATTGAAAGGTATTTTATATGTATTATGATTTGAATAGGTGCGACGCATGTCCCTGTATCAATTCTGATAATATAATTCGTGTAGTATTGAGATTAATGTTGTTGATATACATTGTGATGTCTTGTCGAGTTGTGGACGTGTTGTTAGGATGGTTTTGGTGATTCTCTGGCAGGTGGATAGGCCAAATTACAAAGGAAACTCTGTCGAAATTTTTGGAAAATTTGGGACTTAGAAAAGATTTTGTCACCTAAAGAGTGGGCTTAACTGTTGTGTGTGAATGAATGCAAGAATTGCAGAAGAGTTAAGATTTCTGATGATTCGAGTCTCCGCCAAAGCTTGTAAATGACTTGAGTTTAATCTCACTATAACATTGTGGCATCATTTGAGTAAGAATGCTATGAGTGGTTAAAAGTGCCTTGATATATGGCTTCGAGCCAAGTTGGGGAGGTTGTTATTGATTAACTGATTGCACTGTTGTATGTTATATTGGTTCTGTCTCAAAGTATGTTGGCAAATCGGTTCTGGTCGCGGAAATTGAGCCGAGAATGGCGAGTGTGAAGGAAACATTTTGATAAAGGTTGTATGGTGCGTCGTAGATGTGAAGAAATATTAGGACGTTTTGAGTTGCTGTTGATAAAGGATGCTCAAGGCATAGAGCAGAAAGACGGCTGTTTGGATATATATGAAATCATGTTCTGCGGTGTCAAAGTTCTAACAAGGCACGAGTGGTTCTATTCAATAAGATAGATGAATTACAGCTGAATGAGGGCGAATGACTCCCGGGAATGGTTTTGCGGTGTTCAAGATTTTGCATGTAGCAGTCAGGTGTCTTAAGATGGTGTGTGTGGCTAAAGACTGTATTTTCGTTAGAAGAGATCAAGACTTGTGGTATGTTATGTTAGTTATGGGATTCTATTTATCCGTACTGGAAGGTAATGATAACGAATTCAGAATCGCAGGAGGTTCTTCAAAATAAAGTATTATAGAATGTGGTACTTCTGGGAAACATCTGAGAGAGTATTCAGTGGCCTATGGGTCTTAGA
>MU700353.1:76596-88952 GCA_026770625.1 Nicotiana glauca
GTTATCTCTCTTCGGCTACATTGATTAATGGTCTTTTTGTTGTTGACTCTATTCCTAAACCGTTACCACCTTAAGAACTAAATAATGTTGATTTACAAAGTAAGAGAAAACGTTCTTCTGAATAGAGTGAAACATATTTATGGCACTTGCGTTTGGGTCATATAAATCTAAACAGAATTTCCAAGCTGGTCAAGGATGGACCTTTAAGTTCATTGAAAGTGGAGGCACTACCAACTTGTGAATCTTGTTTAGAAGGAAAAATGACAAAACGAAATTTCCCCTCAAAAGGAAATCGGGCAAGTGATAAATTAGAGTTAATTCATTCTGATTTGTGTGGTCCAATGAATGTCCAAGAAAGAGATGATTTTGAGTATTTTGTGACTTTCACAGATGATTACTCAAAATATGGATATATTTATTTGTTGCGTCGAAAGTCTGAACGTTTTGAAAGGATCAAAGAATTCAAGACTGAGACTGAAAAGCGACATAATAAACATATCAAGACACTATGATTTGATCGTGGTGGGGAGTACCTCTCTACGGACTTCATTGGTTATTTATTAGAATGTGGAATTACATCTCAATTATCTGTACCTGGAACCCCATAACAAAATGGTGTAGCTGAAAGAATAAATAGGACTCTTATGGAAATGGTTAGATCAATGATGAGTTATTCCGATTTGCCTTCGACTTTTTGGGGACATGCCTTAGAAACGGCAAATTACGTTCTGAACTTAGTTCCTTCAAAGTCAGTACCCTTGATCCCTACAGAATTATGGACTGGGCGCAAGCCTAGTCTGCGGCATATTCGAGTTTGGAGTTGTCCGGCACATGTGCTAAAGGGGAAAACGGATAAATTGGAGGCAAGAACGGATGTATGCATGTTTATAGGTTATCCAAAAGGGACGAAAGGTGGTTTATTCTATTGTCCTAGAGAGAAAAAGGTAATTGTTAGGACAAATGCCAAGTTTCTGGAAGAGGACTATTTGATGAACCATGTTCCTAGAAGTAAACTCATTTTACAGGAACTTAGCAAAGGAATGGAAACTTAGTTATTTGAAAAACAAAACAACCATATCCAAACACCGGAAGTCGATTTTGACATACTATTGCACTTTAGTAGTGGGAGAAATGTCAATAGACTTAATGTCCCACAAGAACAAGTGCCCGAAGTCATACTACCACAAAGTAGTGGGAGTCATGTTGAGCAAACTACACAACAGGAAGAAGTCGTTGATATCCCTGTGGATAGCATGGAGACTTAGGTTCCTGATGATGATGTGGTTCAACCACAAAATCAAAGTGATGTAGTTTCAACTGATATAGTGCGTAGTCGTAGTGGGAGAGAAATAAGACAGCCAGTTCGTTATACGCTCTTGGGAGAATCATATGATAGGATCCCTGAGGAGCCTACCTCCGAACCTGTCAATTACGACCAAACACTACATGATAAGGATGCCGATAAGTGGGTTGCTGCTATGAAATCAGAGATGGAGTCTATATACTCTAATCAGGTCTGGGATCTTGTAGAACCAGCTGATGGGGTTAAACCCATTTGATGCAAGTGGATCTATAAGAAAAAGAGAGGTGTAGACGGAAAAGTACAAACTTTTAAAGCAAGGTTTGTAGCAAAAGGGTTTACGCAGAAAGAAGGGATCGATTATGAGGAAACCTTCTCGCCAGTAGCCATGCTTAAGTCTATAAGGATTCTCTTATCCATTGCTACTCATTATGATTATGAGATTTAGCAAATGGATGTCAAGATAGCTTTCCTTAATGGAAGTCTTGATGAGTGTATCTAGATTGCGTCGGAGAACAACTTGGCGGATACGTTTACTAAGAGCTTACCACAGAAGACTTTTGATAGGCATGTAGACGGAATGGGTGTCAGACTTGTAGACGCATGGTTATGAGTCTAAGTGGGAGATTGTTAGGATATACTACAAACCATGCGTATTGTTATAGTATTCTTTATGAAACAATTATTTATTTATTTATTCAATTCAATAAAGTTTTATTTTAAATAGATCATGTATTCGTTTGTGTGTCCATTGCTTATATAGTAGATGATTTAGTGTATAGAGTTTAGCTTATACACGGAAGATTAAATCATCGGTTCTTATAAGTCATAAAGTTTATGTTCACAATCTAATGATGGAATTGGACAAACCATTGGAATGGTTGTAGCACAAGACCAAATATAATTTATCTTGATTATGGGAATGGTCTAATTCCAATTTCTTGTGCTAGTGCATTTTGTATGTATTGAACGGATCAAGTAGAGATAAGTATTTTATACTGACTTTATAAAATAAATTCTCTAGTCCATTTAATGTACTTATACTCTTAATCCTGATATAATTATTATTAGATGTGTATGTCACTTGTTGTTTTGATTTATTAAAATGCGAGATTCTTTCGCGAGTCAATAAGCCTGGTAAATTGGATAACAATGATATACATTGGCGAAGTAATAATTAGTTGATGGAATCCATGTATCAGTTTTGAGATTGATG
Organism: Nicotiana glauca; assembly: GCA_026770625.1. NCBI lineage: Eukaryota > Viridiplantae > Streptophyta > Magnoliopsida > Solanales > Solanaceae > Nicotiana > Nicotiana glauca. Next base: position 79,113 of record MU700353.1, read on the forward strand.
ATACACCTTTATGAAAGCTTATAAGTTTTCATGTGTAAACCCGGCCGGTGGATTTGGTATCCAACACATGAAATAAGTTAAGTATAAGTCTAAAGGAAGTAATCAATAAATTAAATAGTCAGTAATTTAATTTGATTGATTAGTATCTGAATCTTAATATGGGGAGTTAAATAAGGTTTTATGGAGGAATTTCGAAATTGAACTAAGGAGTGTAATTACGAATTTTAGTGGAATAATTCGTAGTTTATTACGATGGAAATTAATTTCAGAATTTCGAAATTAATATCATAATAGGAAGCCTTGTTAATTAAATTTTGTGGTCACTACTGTGCCTAAATAATAGGAAATAGTGGAAACTGTTACTTAGTGAAAAAGAAAACGTGAAAACCGTCCCTTAGTGGGAGAAGGTTTTGAAAACGGTTTTGACCTTAAAGAATGCAGCTATATATATGGATATAGGGACTGGACGTTTTTTTATGATTCTGAGTGCGGTTTCTACTAGAATTTTGCCCACCCAAAATTCTCTATTTCGGTTATTGTTTGGGTAACACAGTAGAAGACTGTGGAAATCTGCTGGTGNCTGTGAAAATCTGCTGGTGTGTATTCAACTATTTGTTGTGTTTACGCTTCAAGAGGTAATCCTAAAATCTCCATACGTGGTAGTTGTTTAGATTACACGTGAATAAGATTCTGTTCTTGCTTCCACTGTGGTATATATTCCATCAATGTAATGATGAAAAGTTTCACTTTATGGAACGAGTGATTTATAGTCCGTTTGGCCAAGCTGCAAAAATCAGCTTATTTTGAGAAGCACTTTATTTGACTAATTAGTTTGAAAAGCACTTCTGAGCAGCATTTAGTGTAATTTGTTAAAAACTGCTTCTAAGTGTACTTTTTTCAAAAGTGCTTCTCAAGAAAGTGCTTTTAGAAGAAACCCGACATGAAAAAAATTTCTCTCTCTTGAATGAGCGTCTCCTCTCAGTGAAAACTGAAATGACGAGGAAATCGAAGGCTAGAGGAGGAAGACAACCGATTAAAGGGACAGATCAACAACAGAATAATGTCAAATCTGGAATTTCGTGTTCAGCAGATGCAAAGAAAATGAAGAGTATCAACGTATTACAAGGAATAATCCCACTAGAGCTAGACATGATCGCAATGGAGCAGGAAACACCAGGAAGACTCTTGCATGGCGAAGATTTGTAGCAAAACTCATTAGGAAAACTCTTGCATGGTGAAGATCTAGAGCAGAACTCATCAGGAAAACACTCATGGGCATATATTACAAAGCATGAAGGAGAACGCGAAGGTAAGATGGGGGCAAAATCACATAGTGAGTCTAAATTGAGGTTATGGAGTAGAATTGTAACAAACAGTCCAGATGTAGATGAATTGGAACTAATAACGAAAGAATCAACTACTCAAAATGTGAAAATAACCATGGAAGATATCAAAGAGGAAGTAGATTACTGGAGTAATGCAGTTATATGCTATGTTTTGGGCTCAAACCCTCCGCAAGTAGTTATGAATGGTTACTTTCATCGAATTTGGGGAAATTAGGAATTGATAAGGTAACTCAAGTAAATAGAGGAGTGTTTCTGGTGAGATTTGCTCAGATGGAAAGCAGAATCAAAGTACTTGAAGAAGGCATCCATATGTTCGACAAAAAGCCTGTTATCATAAAGCCTTGGACACCAGATATAGATAGCAGGAAAGAATCATTCAGCACTGTACCTATATGGATCCGACTCCCTAGCTTAGTCATTAAGTATTGGGGTAAGAATGCTCTGACGAAAATTGCTGGCCTAGTAGGGAAACCAATGAAAGCAGATAGAGCTACAACATGGAAATAAAGAATGACATACACGAGGGTGCTGGTAGAGGTCACACTTGATCAACCTTACCCACAAACTGTCATGTTTGAAAATGAAGTTGGGAAAATTGTGGAGCAAAGGGTGCATTATGAGTGGAAACTAACACTGTGCAAGGAATGCAACAACTATAGGCATAAAGTAAAGGAGTGTAGGAAGCATATCCAACTGGAGAAGCAGATGGCAAACAAAAAAGAATGGGAGGAAAAGCAAAGCAAAGAAGAAGGAAGCATGAACCAAAAAATAGGAGGTGAGGAAGAGAAGCAAAAATAAAATGAAGCAGAGAAAGTTGTGATATGGACTCAACAGGAGTTGAGAAGAGATGGTAAGAAGGCAACATACATACAAAAAGGTACCTGGGCACAAAGGGGGAAAGATATACCCGGGAATCATATAAACCTAGGCAACTCATTTGGGGCTTTGGGAGAAAATATCAAGATGTTGTTGATAGAAAAAAATGGAGAGGGCCAAGGAATACAGGGACAACATGAAGATAGAGAGCACATTCTGGGGAAGGGGGAAGCCTTTCCCAAAGGAATGGATTGCATAGGATTCTGGAATACCAAGGGTCTGAATAGACTAGCTAAGTAGGAAGAAGTAAACCACTTCCTGTATAACTGTAGAGTTAGCCTATTTGGACTTCTGGAAACCAAGACTAAGAGAAGAAATGCTCACAAAGCTTCTCTTAATCTATGTAAAGGCTGGTCTCTTACAAACAATCTAGGAGCTCATCCAGGGGGAGAGTTTGGCCAGTGTGGAAACCATCAGTCATGCAAGTACAAATTGAATCAGTAACTGCACAAATGATGCACTGTCAAGTTATGCATAAAGGAACAAGAATGAACTTTGCTATATCTATGGTGTATGGCTTCAATGATCCAGCTCTGAGGAGGACACCATGGCAAGAAATTAAAGATATCAAGGGAAAGATAATGAGACCTTGGGTTGTGATGGGAGATTTCAATTGTGTACTGAATAAAGAAGACAGAATAGGAAGACCTGTTACAATTGCTGAAGTAAGAGATTTTAGGGACTGTATAGCATATTGTGGGCTGCAGGAATTGAGATCATCAGGTGATTTCTATACATGGAATAATAAGCAGGAAGGGGAAGATATAGTCTATAGTAGAATATACAGAGTTCTAGTAAATAATGATTGGATTGAAAGCCTACCAGTCTCAGAAGTGCATTACATGCAGAAAGGACTATTTGACCACTGCCCTTCTATTATTAACTAGGACAAGGGCAAAAGAAGCACTAAAAGGCAATTCAAGTATTTCAACATGTGGAAACTAGCTAGTGATTTCAAGGAAAAAGTCCAACAAAGCTGGGAGAAGGAGATAGATAGGAATAAAATGTTCAAAGTTATTGGGAAAATGAATAGACTAAAGGCAGTGTTGACAAAACTGAATCAAGAAAGGTTTGCAGATGTTGAGAGGAAAGCTGATTTAGCCATAGTAGAACTTAAAAAATGCCAAGCAGAACTACAACAAGATGGCAGAAACAAAGAACTGATAGAAAAGGAAACTCAACTATCAAAAGCATGCAAGCAATGGGGGGAAGCAAAGAACACATATCTAAGGCAAAAAAAGCAGGGACCAAAGGAGAGCAAAATACAAAATTCTTCCACAGTGCTATCAAGGAAAGAAGGAGCATGAACAAAATCTTCTCAGTGGTTGACAAGAATGGGATCACTAGGAAAGATACAGAAGAGGTTTCCCAAGCTTTCATAGAATTCTATAGTGAACTACTGGGGGAGAAAAGTGAGAACAGGAAGAATGTATGTAGTGCACTGGTAAGGAAAGGGCCAATACTGGACTAGGAGCAGAGGGAATGTCTAACACAAGAGTTCCAAATAGAGGATATAAAAGTAGTTGTATGGTCAATCGCAGGAGAAAAGGCCCCAGGACCTGATGGTTATACCAGCCAATTCTTTAAAGATTTCTGGGAGATAGTAAGCAAATATGTGGAAGCAAGGGTGATGGAATTCTTTCAGAAAGGAACCATGTAGAAAAATTTGAATAAAACAAGAATCACACTTGTGCCTAAAAGCAGTCATGCTCAACTAATGGGAGATTACAGGCCTATAGCTTGCTGCAATACTCTGTTCAAAGTCATCTAAAAAATTCTATGCATGAGGCTGAAGGGAGTATTACCAGGACTCATTTCAGAAAATCAAAGTGTTTTTGTTGCAGGAAGGAGTATAGTACAAAATGTCCTTATTTCACAAGATCTAGTAAGACTGTACAATAGGAAAACATCTGTGAAAAACTACCTTATCAAGATAGATTTGAGAAAGACATATGATACAGTAGAATGGGAATTTGTTCATGAGATGATCCATGTATTAAACTTCCCACACAGATTCATCCAATGGATAATGCAGTGCATCATAACAACCAGGTACTTAATAGCTCTAAATGGAGGAGTGTATGGGAGTATTGAAGGAAAAAGGGGGTTGAGACAAGGTGACCCAATATCACCTTTAATATTTGTAATCTATATGGAGTATTTCTCAAGGATAATGCAACAAGTATCTGCAATGTAGGGGTTTGAATTTCATACCAAATGTAAAGGGCTTAAACTGAACCACTTATGTTTTGCTGATGATGTTCTGCTATTCTGCAAGTTAGAACTACCATCAATACTACTGATGATGAGGGGCTTAGCTACATTTTCAAAAGCTTCAGAGTTAAAAACCAATGAAGCTAAATCTAACATCTATAGTGCAAACATGAATGAACATGATCTGTCTGACTTATGTGAAATAAGTGGATATAAAGGAGGTAATATGCCTTTCAGATATCTGGGAGTTCCAATTTTATCAAAGAAGATCTCAAGCATGGATTGTGAAATGCTAGTAGATAAAATGTGTGCTAGAATCCAGAGTTGGGGCTCAAGGAATCTATCCTATGCTGGAAGAGTGATACTAATAAACTCAGTACTGCTGCATATTCATACTTACTGGTCCTTTATCTGTATTCTTCCAAAGAAGGTGACAAAGAACATCACAGCTATATGCAGGAACTTCCTATTGGATGGGAAAACAAATACAAATAAAGTGCCTCTGGTTTCTTGGGAGCTCATATACCGACCAAAATAGAGGGTGGATTGGGGATTATTGACTGTGAAACCCGGAACCAAACTGCTATAGCCAAATATGTATGGAATATAGCAAAAAAAGCTGATAGCTTGTGGGTGCAATGGATAGATCATATATACTTGAAGAAGAAGGATTAGTGGCAATACAAACCTCCACAGGACTGCATCTGGTACTGGAGGAAAATCTGCTCTATTAAAGATCAATTTGCTGCAGGATTTGATCAACAGAATTGGGTGGCAAACAAAGGAAAATACACTGTGAACAGTGGCTATACATGGAAGCAAGGGACAAGATAAAGATGGGCGAGTAGCAGATGGGTGTGGCGTAGTAACAACATCCCAAAGCATAGCTTCATTTGCTGGTTAGCTATGCACATAAGACTTCAGACAAGAGAAAGACTGGCCAAGCTGGGGATATACAAGGAATCACAATGTGCTATATGTGGAGATAAAGCAGAAATAGTTGAGCACATCTTCTTTGAATGTGAGTATTCAAAGACTTGCCTGAGTGAGATACTGAAATGACTACAAATTGGAGTGCAGCAGTACAAGTTAGAAGGCCTATGGAGAAGGATGATAAGAAATTCAAGAGGAAAAGCATGCAGAACCATCACCAGCTCTATCTTAGCAGTTACAATGTACAATATATGGAAAGCAAGGAATGATGCACTATGGAATCTCAAAGTCCAAAGACCCCAGAAGCTGATAAAGACTGTGCAGGAGGAATGCAGGGTGGTCATGCAGGAAATCCTGGAAAAGAAGTCAACAACACAGAGACAAAAAGCATGGATACAAAAGCTAATGTAAATAGAATAGAAATAGTTGGATAGCAATAAGAAAATGATGAGTAGAAAACATACGGAGAACAAAATGTACATTTGATATTGGTTTGGTAATTAATAAGAAAATCTCTCTTTCACCAAAAAAAAAAAGAGAAGCTACTTTTTTCTGCTTCTCCAAAACTGCTTCTCCTTCTCCTCAAAAATACTTTTTTTCCTTCCAGAAGCTTGGCCAAACACCTCACTTTTTGGCCAAATAGGCTATTAGTGTGGTCATGTCGTTACCTTATTTTTTTTTCTCATCTTGCCCTTTCTTATTATTAAATAATTTTGAATCCTTTACTGTACATTTTATATAATAATTTTGCCTCGTATCTTTTTTAATATTATAATGCTGCAAGTATATTTTTTATATTATTGGTACATGACATCATAAAATAATGATAAACAATACAATCTACCCAAACATTGTACTGTACATTAAAATGATACAATACAATATATTATGAAATGATACATACTAATAACCATCCAAACAAACTGCAAAAGAGCTAGAACTAGTTGAAAACTCAACGAAGTAATATGCAGGTCTTTAGTTATAACCCTGATCAAATGAGTTTTGAAAACATAAATAAAAAATATGATATTTTAAAAAATATTTTGTAAGAAATTTTTGAAGTACAGAAGTTGTTATAGAGAATATACTCGAATAACACTAATCTCGGGAGTGTTTTCCTTAGTTGAATAACCAACTTCGAAGCAATATTTTAATTGACATAAGATAGGATAAATGAATAGAGAGCTTGAGGATATATTTTCGTCGATTAATTTTTCACGTTTCGCAACTAGCTTCTCTAGTACTAGCATTATCACATTGTCTTTATTGGGTGATATATTATTACCATGCAACTAGTTTCTAAATCTAGTCATGCTTATCATGCAACGGAGAGAAACTTAAAAATTACGTGAGACAATCATTGTTCTTCATACAAAGATTGAATTTTTTTCAGTAGGATCATCTGCAACGCAAAGGATCGGTTAAGAATATGAGTGGCAAACGGGAGAGTCTAGTCGGATACGGTTTGGGTCGAAAATGGATAATGAAAAAATTAGATAAATTGTCTATCCCGACCCATATTTAATACGGACAAAAAATGAGTTAACCGGCGAATAATATGGTTAACCATATTTTCCATGACTTCTTGCATATGATCACTTTTGGGAGAATTCTTAGTTTTCGTAACTTGAGGAACTCCCAATTTGAGGCTTTACAAATATAAAAGTTAGGCCAATTGGTTATCCATTTTCTAAATGGATAATATGGTTTTTATCCATATTTGATCCATTTTTAAAAGTTAATTATCCAACCCATTTTTTAGTGGATAATATGACTGGTTAACTATTTTCTTTTAACCATTTTGCCACCCCTAATTAAGAACATTACTAAATTTGATTAATATTACAAGGATAAAAATAAATCGAAACCCAAAATACCAAAGAGGTTGAAATTACTGCATGTTATTTGCTAATCATATGCATATCTAACTCTACAATGAAAAGAAAGTAAAAAGAAAAAGAGAGACATTATCAAATGAAAAAAATAGGAATGTGTCAATGGAACACGGTTCATATATGTAATCGCGTGGGGAACTATCTAGTTCTATATACAAAGCTTAGCGGCATGTGCCTATATGCAATCGCGTGGGGAGTTACCTCTATTTTATTTTATACATTCTCTTCCCTAATATAAATTTTAATTATTTTTTATATTAATGTATTACCTATAACAAAAATAATATCATATTTTATTTTAAATTCTAACTTTTAATTAGTCTAAAATATTAATACATAAGTTATTTGATTATCATATTCCAAATGTATTGAGTTCTCTTATAATTAATTTTGTATTAGATGCATTTAAATTTTCTTTCTTTTTTTGCTATAAGATACAATTTAATTTTTAATTTTCATTAGTAAATTTCATTTAATCATAGAAAAAAATTTCTTAATTATTTGAACACATTATTTCTAAATATTGTAGTAATATTTTTACCGTCATTTTAGTTCTTTACTTAATATTTTCAAAAACAAAAAAATCTCATCTCAAATTCAAATAATTCTTATCATTCTAGTTTCTAAATTGGACAACATTTTTCAAAAATTATGCTATGCATTCAAACTCAAACTAGTTGCACTCGATTAAGATATTAATCATAAAAAAATATTTTCTTAATTGGTTGAACATATTATATCTAAATATTATAGTAATATTTTCACTATCATTTTATTTCTTTACAGAAATTTTCTTTCATTTTTAATTTTAAGATACAAATTTATTTTTTGTAAAATTACCTATATTAGAAATTTATTTTGTAATTTAAAATTTTTCTTTTTATTTTATTTCTTCATAAATAAGACTTCAATTTCATGGTATTATCCATAATTTGAGCATTCACATAATAATTTTAAGAACATTCTAGTCTCAAATTTAAATAGTATTTTCTTTTCATTTCTAATAATTTAAAATAATTTTGCTATTTTTTAAATCTAATATTGTAACGACCCGACCGGTCGTTTTGGGCTCTAGCACGCCGTTCAGCAGTTTGAGGCCATGAATAGCTTCATTTCAAGTATTGTGACTTGTACGTGTGGTCGGAATTGAATTTCGGAAAGTCCAAAGTTGATTTGGAAGGAGAATTCTTATTTCGGAAGCTTAAATTTGAAAGAATGAACTAGGATTGGAATTCTGAGTAAACGGCCTCAGAATCAGGATCTGAAGGTTCCAGCAGGTTCGTATGATGATATTTGTCACGACCCAAAATTCGCTAAGGGTCGTGGTGGCGCCGGATACCGCTGTCAGGCCAACCAATTAGATTACCGATTTAAAAATCCTTTAAAAAAACACATCAAATTCCAGAAATTTCCTACCATTTTCACAAATAAAGAGGTTTTTGCTTCAATTCAAATTAACAATAAAAATTAAATCAAACTTTTCGAAAACCATCCCAGAACCCGATGTCACAAGTGCATGAGCAACTACAGAAAAGGATATAAATACAACACAACACCTGTCCGGAATACAATGGACAGAAAGAAAATACAATTACTAGGAAGGGACTTTAAAAGCTACGGGTCGCCTCGCATATTGCAACTCACCTAGTCCCTGAATCGTCCGTGCCGCTGCGCCCAGTAGGCCGCTAATGTATCAAGAACCTGTGCAACAAAAATGCACAGAAGTGTAGTATGAGTACGTAATCAACATGTACTCAGTGAGTGTCCCGCCTACTCCCGAAGGGGTAGAGACGAGATAGTCAAATTTGACACACTCTAATGGTCCAATGATCATTTATCCTCGATATACATATCAACAGTGAATTTATTACATAGCATAATTTTTATCCAAATAGAGGAAACAAGTAAACGCGTAATTCCTTCATAGAAAATTTCCAAGATTTCTATTAATTATTAACAAGATGGTATCGGGCCAGAGGAAGACATGTAACGACTTAAACAAGTCCATGCAGCAACACAGGCATGCGCAAATCATACCGAGGCGACAGCCCGATCCAACAAAAATAAATGTGCACTTGCCGAGGGTCGACGGCGCGCCTATAGATGCATCTATTAATATGTCGAGGCGTTCGGCCCGTTCCAAAATAAACACACACAGACAGATAAACAGTCAGGAAAGTCAACATGGAGCAAATATCCAGGAAAGGTCAATTCTCTTTATTAATTTGAGAAAACGAAGCTTAAGTCTATTAAAAAATTAAATTATTAATTTAATGTGATTTAAGCAATCTGAGCTATCAAGGATTTCATAATTAATCCACATATAACATGCTTTTGGGTCCTAAACTACCCGGACAATAGCATATAGTAGCTACGCACGGACTCTCGTCACCTCGTGCACATGTAGCACCCCACAACTAGGAGCACATAATCCTTTTGACTCACCTATGGGGTAATTTCCCCCTCACAGAATTAGAAAGGAGACTCACCTCGCTCCGAAGACTCGAAATCGGCATTCTACATCCTCCCGAAGGCTTGAACCAACGCACAATGCACCCAAACTAGCCAATTAACGA
>MU700353.1:96715-112306 GCA_026770625.1 Nicotiana glauca
GGACCTCCGAATTCACTTCCGATCGCGCCCCCAACTCCAGAATCACTATACAGAGCTATTCACAGTCTCAAAATTACAAACGGACGTTGATAACACCAATATGCACTTGAAACCAAACTTATGAAATTTCTTCTAAAATGCTAACTTCCACAATAGGCGCCAAAACGCTCCCGGGTTATCCAAAACCCAATTCGGGCATACGCCCAACATCCAAATCATCATACGAACTTGCTGGAACCTTCAGATCTCGATTCCGAGGTCATTTACTCAAAAATCCAATCCTAGTTCATTCTTTCAACTTTAAGCTTCTCAAATGATAATTCTCATCTAAATTTAACTTTGATCTTAACGAATTTAAATTCCGACCATGCGAACAAGTCATAATACTGAAGTGAAGTTGTTCATGGCCTCCGACTGCTGAACAGATGCTAGAACTCAAAACGACCGGTCGGGTCGTTACAATTTTGGACTCGGGCGTATGCTTGGATCGGGTCTTGGATGACCCGGGAGCGTTTTGGCACCTATTGTGGAAGTTAGCATTTTTGAAGAAATTCCATAAGTTTGGGTTGAAGTGCATTTCAGTGATATCAATGTCCGTTAGGGATTCCGAGTCTGGGGTGACCTCAAACTTTTTGATATCGGGGTCGGAATCCAATTCTGAAAGCTGGAGTAGGTCCACAATGCCAAATATGACTTATGTGAAAAATTTGAGGTCAATCGGACGTGATTTGATATGTTTAAGCATCGGAGAAAGAAGTTTGAAATTTTAAAGTTTATTAAGTTTGGATTGGAGGTCGATTCATGATTTTAGCATTGCTTGATGTGATTTGAGGTCTCGTGTGAGTCCGTAATGTGTTTTGGGATTGGTCGGTATGATTGGTTGGGGTCCCGGGGGCCTCGGGTGAATTTCGGGTGATTAACGGATCGAAATTTGGAATTTTTGGACAGCTGAAGGGTCTGGTTGCTGGTATTTTCGCTTCTACGCTGGGATAACCGCAGAAGCGGAAAGGGCGTCGTAGAAGCGGAGTATTGGTCAAGGGCTCGAGGACCGCAGATGCGGTGAAGGTTCCGCAGAAGCGAGACCTCATCTGCGGAAGGCTGGTCGCAGAAGCGGAAGTGGGCAACTTGGAGTGGACCGCAGATGCGGTCAGAGTTCCGCAGAAGCTGTAACGACCCGACTGGTTATTTTGAGCCCTAGCGCATAGTTCGGCGTTCTGAGGCCATGATAAGCTTTATTTTAGGTATTTTGACTGGTACGCATGGTCGGAATTGAAATTCAGGAAGATCAAAGTTAAATTTAAATGAAAATTCTTATTTCAGAAGCCTTAAGTTGGAGAAAATGGCTAAGATTGGAATTTTGAGTAAACAACCTCGGAATCAAGATCTGAAGGTTCTAGTAGGTTCGTATGATGATTTCGGACTCGGGCGTATGCCCGAATTGGGTTTTGGATGGCCCGGGAGCATTTTGGCGCCTATTGTAGAAGTTGGCATTTTGGAAGAAATTTCATAAGTTTGGTTTGAAGTGCGTTTCAGAGTTATCAATGTCTGTTTGGAATTTCGAAACTGGGAGTAGCTCCGTACGGTGATTCTGGAGTTGGGAGCACGATCGGAAGTGAATTCGGAGGTCCGTAGGTCATTTTGAAGCCATTTGGCTAAAGATAGAAATTTAAAAGTTTTTTAGAAGTTTGACCAGAGGTTGACTTTTTGATATAGGGGTCGAAATTTGATTCCGGAAGTTGGAGTAGGTCCGTAATGTCAAATATGACTTGTGTGCAAAATTTGAGGTCAATCAGACATGATTTGATAGGCTTAAACATCGGAAATAGAAGTTGGAAAGTTCAAAGTTCATAAAGCTTGAATCGAGGTATAATTCATGGTTTTAGCATTGTTTGATATGATTTGAAGCCTCGAGCAAGTCCATAATATATTTTGGGATTGGTTGGTAGTTTTGGTTGAGATCTCGGGGGCCTCGGGTGGATTCCGGTTGGTGAACAGATCAAATTTGGAAGTTGAAGAAAAGGCTGGAGGATGCTGCTTCTGTCATAATCGCATCTGCGGTTCTTGGACCGCAGATGCGACCAAAATCTCGCAGAAGCGGAAGGGGCCAGGCCCAAGGAAACCGCAGAAGCGGCCCCCAGAGCACAGAAGCGGTCAGCTTCATCTCACCCAAAGCCGCAAAAGCGACCAAAAATCGCAGAAGCGAAAGATGCACCGCAAAAGCGGAAGTTCTTGGAGGCAGCAAGGTTGATTTAAATCGTGAGTCCAGTGCATTTCTCTCATTTTTCATGGCTTGGGATGATTTTGGGGAGCTTCAAGAGGGGACTTTCGTCATTTAATGATTGAGGTAAGTTATCCCCACCTATTTGGGTTAAATACATCAATTTTGTAAGGATTTGGGCATGAAAATTTGTATAAAAATTAAGGTTTTGGTAGAAAACCTAGGAAATTATATTCTTAGAATTTAGCCACAATTTTGGGTATGGAATTTGGAGGAAATTATATATTTGAGTTCCTAAGGTCATGGGTAATCATTATCTTCGAAAAATCTCGAATTTTGGGTACGTGGGCCCGAGGGAATTTTGGTCATTTCACTAAGCGGAGTTGGGAATTTGTATAATTTGAATTGTTAACAAGTATTTGAGCATGTTCTCATTAGTTGTCATTAATTGGCTAGTTTTGGTGCGTTGAGCGTCGGTTCAAGCCTACGGAAGAACGTAGATTGTCGGTTATGAGTCTTCGGAGCGAGGTGAGTCTCCTTTCTAATCTTGTGAGGGGGAATTTTCCCCATAGGTAAGTTAAATTGGGTATGTTCTCCTATTTGTGGGGGCTACGTATGCACAAGGTGATGAGAGTCCGTGCGTAGCTACTATATGCTATTATTCGGGTAGTTTAGGACCCAAAAACATGTTACACTTGGTTTATTTGTGAACCCATTGATGGGTTGAATTGTTAAATCACATTAAATTAGTAAATGAATTTCAAAGGGATTAAGCTTTATTTCTTAAAGACTGTTAAAGGAGAATTGGTATTATTTGGATAAATAGCCTCGATAGATTCTTAATTGGCTACTTGAGTATGTATTTTATGTGTACCTGCGTCGCATGCATGATTTGCGAGCAGGGTATGTGTTTATTTATGGAATGGGCCGAATGCCTCGGCAGATTAAATAGATACATCTATTGGTTCTGGCCGCTCGACCCTCGGCAGTGCACATTTTACATTCTTGTTGGATCGGGTCGTCGCCTCGGTGTGATTTACGCATGTTTTTTGTCGCTTGAGAATTTTAAATGCGGAATTGGCCCTTCGTGACTTGATATAAATTGATAAGATAATAAAGAATAAACCTGGGAAGCCCTTGATTAATTGTTGAAGGTGTTTACCTGTTTTCTGGCTTCGCGAATTTGAACTACTATATAAAACCATGATTTTTCTTGCATTTCTAGAATATTGTTAATTGACCTCTAGTGAGTGTCGAAGTTGGCCATCTCATCTCTACTTCTTCGAGATTAGGCAGGATATCATTGAGTACACGTTGATTACGTACTCATACTACACTTATGTGCATTTTTGTTGCACAGGTATATATATACCCCTAGCAGCCTACTAGGCGTAGCATCATGGATGACTCTGGGACTAGGTGAGCCGTATTGATCGAGGCGACCACAGCTAATATAGTTCCTTTCAGCATTTTCATTATTTATTCCCTGTGCACTGTATTTCAGACAGATATTGTATTTTAATTTCTTTATCGATAATTGCTCATGCATTTGTGACACCGAGTTTTTGGGATGGTTTTCGGAGGATTGTACTAATCATTATTATTTAAATTTGAATTCAAGTAGTGATCTTTTATTTATGAAAAATGGAAGGAAAAACCTTAGATTTTCAAATGTATTAAAAGAGGATTTAATTGATGATTTAGTTGGCTTGCCTGACAGAGGTGTCCGGCGCCACCACGACCCTTAGTGGATTTTCGGTCGTGACAGAAGCAGGACCGAATCTGCGGAAAGCTTGTCGCAAAAGCGAAAAAGGGCGGCCTAGGGAGGACGGCAGAAGCGGTAATTTAACCGCACCTGCGGAACCGCAGAAGCGGTCAAGGGACCGCATGTGCGGTTATAGCTGGAGGCAGAATTGTTTTAAATGCGAAATTTGGCCATTCTTCTCCCATTTTTCTCTTGGCATGGGCGATTTTGGGGATCTTCAAGAGGGGATTTTCATCATCAATGATAAGGTAATATATTCCCACCTACTTTGAGTTAAATACTTCAATTATGTATGGATTTGAGCATTAAATTGGTAGAAATTTAGGAGTGTCAACCGAGATCGATGTTTTGCGGAAAAAAGTCCTTGCATCCTAGTTCAGGATTCTTGATTGCTTTTCAGCGTTAGTGCGGCCGATGGTTTGGATGAGCGGACCCGTTATTTATTTCAGAAGATATTGGGAGCGTGTCCAATAGGAAGATTGTATAAGTGTGACATGTAGTCACTTGATTGACTAAAGATTTGAACCAAGTATGAGGATTGTGGTAATATCACTAATTTGAGAATTTAGTCCTAGAGGGCACTTTGTTTATTGGGTTACGAACTGAGGAGGTTGCTCCGGTTATGACGGTTGTTCTTGTATGTTATGAGGAGAGGGAATTAGTAAGGACCTTTGAAAGGTTATTGGCTTAGTTTGATATGATCAGGATCGTCTTGAGGTCGGTGGATGGGTTTAAATGTGAATATGGACTCTATGTCAGGCCAGTTGTGTTCATTTCAGTAACGTGCTCCTTATGGAGTAGTCAGGGTGGTATCTCGTTGTCAGGTATTTCATGTAGTGATGCATTGTGTAGTGTGAGTTGTGAGACGGCCTGAGAAATTGTGTATGTGTTGAGGATCAGCGTGGGAATGATTTATTGTGAGCAAGATGGCTCTTGGAATTCAGATTTGTATATCGCACCTCAGTTGTGCTTGAGTTTTGTATCTTATGGCGCTGTATGTTCCCTTAGGGATGGTATTATGCACATACCGTGCTTGTGACCAAATTCGATATCTTGTTGTAATGGGCGGCTTGGCCCGATGTATATCTCTTTATGTGAGTTCTACGTATGGATCGGGTGGCACGCCGCCATGGGTATGTTACTTGCATCGGGTGGCACGCTGCCATGGTTATATTGTGAAGATCGGGTGGCATGCTGCCATGGTTATGTTGTGAGGATCGGGTGGAACGCCGCCATGGTTATGCTGTATGGATCGGGTTGCACGCCGCTACAGTGAGATGTTGAGTGTAGTTTTCTATATGCTACTTTTGTATGTCCTGCTTCCTATTTTCTAAGAAAAGTCTGTAATAGTGCGGGAGTTAGGTACTTCCTTCCAGAGTTCGTTTTCCTTTGGCATTGCGTTCGAATTTGTGGCCTATTGGCGCATGGTAGCATCATATGAGATTTTAGCAATTTCTAGGGTGGCTTATTGCCTGAGTAGTTGTATCGGATGAGACGAGATCCCTTGATTTATGATTCTGCGCAATCTAGCTATATGAGGTATGTTATGGAGATAAGACCGTTATTTGGTCAAGAATGAGGTGGTGGTTCTGTCAGGGGTGTAGACTGAATGATTTGTTGACTCAACAGTTGGTTATGAACTTCTGCACATCTCATTTGTCGTGGCGGTATTGTAAGAGTTAGAGTAAGACTGGTGTGAGTCATGAGGTGCAATGGGAGCATCTGATTCGTTGAATTTTGGCTAAGTTGATCAGAAAATATTATTGTGGTCTTGTGGACTAACTGTTGCAAATTAAGAATCCAGCAAAGTTATGCAGTCATGTTTGAGTACAACGTGTAGTGATTGATATGGTGGCCGTATGTTGGAAACGGGCCTGGCATAGGATTCCGGATGTTGTAATTGGGCTCTAAGGCTTATTTGCTTGAATGAAAGGGAATATCTTCAGAATTTATCGAGCTAATGTGCCCAGCTAAGTTGTGGTAGCACGGGAAGGTGCATGAGGTGCTAAACAGTGATTTCAGACTACTTCCGTATAGTTCTCAGCACGTTCGAGGACGAACGTATGTTTAAGTAGGAGAAAATGTAACGACCCGACCTGTCGTTTTGAGCCCTAGCGCGTAGTTAAGTGGTCTGAGGCCATGAGCAGCTTCATTTCAGGTATTGTGACTTGTACGCATGGTCGGAATTGAAATTCAGGAAGATCGGAGTTAAATTTAAATGAAAATTCTCATTTCAGAAGCCTTAAGTTGGAGAAAATGGCTAAGATTGGAATTTTGAGTAAAAACCTCGGAATCAAGATCTGAAGGTTCCAGCATGTTCGTATGATGATTTCGGACTAGGGCGTATGCCCGGATCGGGTTTTGGATGGCCCGGGAGCGTTTTGGCGCCTATTGTGGAAGTTGGCATTTTGGAAGAAATTTCATAAGTTTGGTTTGAAGTGCGTTTCAGAGTTATCAATGTCCGTTTGGAATTCCGAGATTGGGAGTAGCTCCGTACGATGATTCTGGAGTTGGGAGCGCGATTGGAGGTGAATTCAGAAGTCCGTAGGTCATTTTGAAGCCATTTGCCTAAAGATAGAAATTTGAAAGTTTTTGGGAAGTTTGACTGGAGGTTGACTTTCTGATATCGGGGTCGGAATCCGATTTCGGAAGTTGGAGTACGTCCGTAATATCAAATATGAATTGTGTGCAAAATTGGAGGTCAATCGGACATGATTCTATATGTTTAAACATCGGAAATAGAAGTTGGAAAGTTCAAAGTTCATAAAGCTTGAATCGGGGTATAATCCATGGTTTTAGCGTTGTTTGATATGATTTGAAGCCTCGAGCAAGTCCGTAATGTGTTTTGGTATTGGTTGGTAGTTTTGATTGAGGTCCCGGGGCCACGGGTGGATTCCGGATGGTGAACGGATCAAATTTGGAAGTTGAAGAAAAGGTTGGAGGATGCTGCTTCTATCATAAGCGGCCCCCAGACCGCAGAAGCGGCCCAGGGACTGCTTAAGCGGTTCCGCTTAAGCGGCCCCCAGACCGCATAAGCAGTCAGCTTTCTCTCACCCAAAGCCGTAGAAGCGACCAAAAATCGTAGAAGCGGAAGATGCACCGCAAAAGCGGAAGTTCTTGGAGGCAGCAAGGTTGATTTAAATCGTGAGTTGAGTGCATTTCTCTCATTTTTCATGGCTTGGGGCGCTTTTGGGGAGCTTCAAGAGGGGACTTTCGTCATTTAATGATTGAAGTAAGTTATCCCCACCTATTTTGGGTTAAATACATCAATTTTGTAAGGATTTGGGCATGAAAATTTGTATAAAAATTGAGGTTTTGGTAGAAAACCTAGGAAATTATATTCTTAGAATTTAGCCACAATTTTAGGTATGGAATTTGGAGGAAATTATATATTTGAGTTCTTAAGGTCATGGGTAATCCTTATCTTCAAAGAATCTCGGATTTCGGGCACGTGGGCCCGAGGGAATTTTGGTCATTTCACTAAGCGGAGTTGGGAATTTGTATAATTTGAATTGTTAACAAGTATTTGAGCATGTTCTCATTAGTTGTCGTTAATTGGCTAGTTTAGGTACGTTGTGCGTCGGTTCAAGCCTTCGGAAGAATGTAGATTGCCGGTTATGAGTCTTCGGAGCGAGGTGAGTCTCCTTTCAAATCTTGTGAAGGGGAATTTACCCCATAGGTAAGTTAAATTGGGTATGTGCTCCTATTTGTGGGGTCTACGTACGCACGAGGTGATGAGGGTCCGTGCGTAGCTACTTTATGCTATTGTCCGGGTAGTTTAGGGCCCATAAGCATGTTACACTTGGTTTAGTTGTGAACCCATTGATGGGTTGAATTGTTAAATCACATTAAATTAGTAAATGAATTTCAAAGGGATTAAGCTACATTTCTTAAAGACTGTTAAAGGAGAATTGGTATTATTTGGATAAATAGCCCCGATAGATTCTTAATTGGCTACTTGAGCATGTATTTTATGTGTACCTGCGTCGCATGCATGATTCGTGAGCAGGGTATGTGATTATTTATGGAATGGGTCGAACGCCTCGGCAGATTAAATAGATGCATAAATTGGTTCGGGCCGTTCGACCCTCGACAATGCACAGTTTACATTCCTGTTGGATCGGGTTGTCGCCTTGGTGTGATTTGCGCATGTTATTTGTCGCTTGAGAATTTTAAATGTGGAATTATCCCTTCGTAACTTGATATAAATTGATAAGATAATAAAGAATAAACCTGGGAAGCCCTTGATTAATTGTTGAAGGTGTTTACCTATTTTTTGGCTTCGCGAATTTGAATTACTATATAAAACCATGATTTTCCTTGCATTTCTAGAATATTACTAATTGACCTCTGGTGAGTGTCGAAGTTGGCCATCTCGTCTCTACTTCTTTGAGATTAGGCGGGATACTCTTTGAGTACACGTTGATTATGTACTCATACTACATTTCTGTGCATTTTTGTTGCACAGGTATATATATACCCCTAGCAGCCTACTGGGCGTAGCAGCATGGATGACTCTGGGACTAGGTGAGCTGCATTGATCGAGGTGACCGCAACTAATGTAGTTCCTTTCAGCATTTTTATTATTTATTTCCTGTCCACTGTATTTCGGACAGATGTTGTATTTTACTTTCCTTATCGATAGTTGCTCATGCACTTGTGACACCCGGTTTCTGGGATGGTTTTCGAAGGATTGTACTAATCGTTATTATTTAAATTTGAATTCAAGTAGCGATCTTTTATTTATGAAAAATGGAAGGAAAAACCTTAGATTTTCAAAAGTTTTAAAAGAGGATTTAATTGATGATTTAGTTGGCTTGCCTGGCAGAGGTGTCCGGCGCCACCACGACCTTTAGTGGATTTTGGGTCGTGATAGAAGCAGGACCGCATCTTCGGGAAGCTTGTCACAGAAGCGAAAAAGGGCGGCCTAGGGAGGACTGCAGAAGCGGTAATTTAACCGTACCTGCGGAACCGCAGGTGCGGAAATAGCTGGAGGCAGAATTGTTTTAAATGCGAAATTTGGCCATTCTTCTCCCATTTTTCTCTTGGCATGGGCGATTTTGGGGACCTTCAAGAGGGGATTTTCGTCATCAATGATAAGGTAAGATATTCCCACCTACTTTGAGTTAAATACTTTAATTATGTATGGATTTGAGCATGAAATTGGTAGAAATTTGGGAGTTTTGGTAGAAAGACCTAGAATTTATATTCTTGGAATTTAACCGCGATTTTGGATTGGAATTTAGAGAAAATCACATATTTGAGTTCGTGAGGCCATGGGTAAACTTATTCTTCGAAGAATTTCGGATTCCAGGCATGTGGACCCGAGGGCATTTTTGTCAACTTTTCGATCGGGGTTAGGAATTGCTATAAATTGGATTATAATGAGTGCCTTTGCATATATTAATGGATTTACATAATTATTGGCTAGTTTTGGAGCGTTGTGCATCGATTCGAGTCTTCGGAAGGGCGTGGAATGCCGGTTATGGATCTTCGAAGCGAGGTGAGTCTCCTTTCTAACCTTGTAAGAGGGAATGGTCCCCATAGGTAAAATAATTGATTATGTGCTCCTATTTTGGGGGCTATGTACGCACGAGGTGACGAGAGTCCGTGCGTAGCTACTATTATGCTATTATTCGGGTAGTTAGGACTCAAAAACATGCTATACTTGGATTATTTATGAACCTATGAATGACTTGAATTGCTTAAACCACATCGAATTAGTAAACGGATTTCTAAAAGGGTTAAACTTTATTTTTCTAAATTATTAAAAAGAATTGGCTTTTCTTTGGATAATTGCTCCATGTTGAATTCTTGATTGGCTATCTGTGTGTGTGTGTTTATTTTGGAACGGGCCGAACACCTTGGCAGATCAAATAGATGCATCTATAGGCGCGTCGTCAACCCTCGACAAGTGCACAGTTTATATTTCTGTTGGAGCGGGCCGTCGACCTCGGCATGATTTGCGCATGCTTGTATTGCTGCTTGAACTTATTAAAGATGTTATTGCCTCTTCATGGCTTGAGAATATTTGGAAAATAATGGAAAATAAATTTGAAAAATTTTCCATAAAAAGGAATAATAGTTTACTTGTTTCCTTCTATTTGATAAAAATTATGTTGGTAGAAATCCACGATTTAATGTAATATTGACGTTACTACCAGACCACTAGTAAGTGTCGAAGTTGACCATCTCGTCTCTACTTCTTCGAGATTAGGCGGGGTACTCATTGAGTACACGTTGTTTACGTACTCATACTAAATTTCTGTGCATTTTTTTATTGCACAGGTATATGTAACTCTAGCGGTCTACTGGGCATAGCAACATGGATGATTCTGGGACTAGGTGAGCTGCATTATTCGAAACGGTCGCAGCTAGAGCAATCCATTCCAGTATATTGTATTTACTTTCTGTCCACTGTATTCCGGACGGATGTTGTATTTTATTTCCTTGTCAGTAGATGCTCATGCACTTGTGACACCGGGTTCTGGGATGGTTTGAAGCATTTTATTTTAACTGCTTATCATTTAAATTCGATTTGAGACTATTATCTTTTGAAATTGCTAAATTTGAAGGAAATACCTGGATTTTTAAAAATATTAAAACGAGATTTGGATTAAGTTATTTAGTTGGCTTGCCTGACAGCAGTGTCCGGCGCCACCACGACCCTTAGTGGATTTTGGGTCGTGACATATATAGTCTTATTAAGTTTTATGTGGCTTTTCATTAACTTGTAACTTTATTTAATATCATTATCAACTACTTTTTTAAATATTATAAGATAAATATATAATTTTTTAATTCTAAAATAAACATTTATTTTGTTTTATAAATATTGTTCTAAAATTTTAAATTATTTAAAATTTAATAATATTTTTAAGCATTTTAAAATATTTACTTTGTTTTATTTTCTAAACTTATGATTTATAAATGTCCTTACATTATCTCTAATTTATTTTTATTATTCAATATTTTTGGTTTTTGATTTTAGTATTAGACTTGAGTTATGTGGATTTATATTATGACTTTTCTTATCATAATATATAAAACTTTCTCATCTGAAATTTAAATAAGTTTTACCCTTTTTCCTATGATAAAAAATCTGAATTTTTATTTTTTTCTCTATTTATTCTTTAAGTTTGATTTTATATTATTCTATACCTAATATTATTACATTGTCATGTGAATTTTTATTAGCCTATTTGAATTTAATATCTATTTTTTCCACAATCATTCTAATATAATATAGATAAAAACTTAAAAACTTTCTCATCTCAAATTAAATAATTTTTATCATTCTATTTTCTTAATTGGACCATATTTTCAAAAAATTATGTTATGCTTTCAAACTTAAACTAACTGAACTCAATTCAAATATTAATCACAGAAAAATATTTTCTTAATTGTTTGAACATATTATATCTAAATATTATTGTAAAATTTACGTATAAAATATTTATTTGCACGATTTATCAATATTAATATGAATTTATTACTCTTGTTATCAAAATATCTTTTATTGGTTATTTAATTTTCTCTTACCTTATAAATAATTTGTATACTTTATGTAAGTTCCTATTCTGCTGCTTGAATTTATTTAATTTTTAAACTCAATACATATTTAATATCTTAAGTAAATTTTAGTTTTATATAAATAGTCACAAGTTATCTCAATTTACGTCTTTATATATTTTTATTTTTTTCTATTATAATTTTTAATAAATTTTTCACATCCATATGTCCAGCTAATATAGAAGAAAACCTATGAGCGGATCAATATATAAATATAAATATAGATATAGATACAAATGTACATATAAATTTAAATATAGATATATAAATTAGATTTGTTTAAGATCTATTTAGATTATGCATAAGATTCATTAAATTACTTCCATTAATTATGTTTCTATATATAATTTGTAATTATTAATATTATTCTAAAATTACCAAGTGACGGCATAAAAGAGCTGCATAGCCCAATATCATCATACTTACGTGCATTATTAACCACTCAGGTTGAAGAGCAGGTACTAATATTACAGATTGGTGTATTTCAGTTAAAATATCTGGCGTAGCAAAGCCTTGGGTAAAATAGCACTAGGGCCAGTTATTTTACTTAAAATTAAAATATTTTTTTTGAAATACGGAATTATATGAATAAGGGGAAAACTCCATGAAAGGAAAATTAATGATTCATATAAATCGCTTAGTGGGAAATGTCCAGAAGAAATCCAACGAGTAACTAATAATCCTGTTATACAGAAAAAAGTAACTATTATGCCTTTTTCTGATGAATCGTATAGTTTTACGATTTCATCGACTATAAGGGTTATTAAATGAATTGTAATTACAATTGAAACAATCGAAAAGGAAATGTGAGTTAATATATGCTCTAAGGTTAAAAATATCATAAAAAATCTTTAAAAAGAAGAGTCCCTTAATTACATAATTCTAAAAAGGAAATCGGGAATTGAATTCATTATAAGATCTATTTATCCTTTTTAGAAGACGGTATGCCGCCACTCGGACTCGAACCGAGAATACCTGCTAAAGTGATCAAAGTAATGTTTTGATTATTTTTCTGCAGCTTCGGGGCTTAAAGCCAATTTAAGCAAGAGTTCAGTTTATTTTGGTGGGGTGAATGAAGATGATCAGAAAGAAATATTGCTGCAGTTGGGTTATGTTAAAGGTGAATTACCTTTCAAATACTTGGGAGTCCCTTTAACATTCAGGAAGATGAAAGTAATTCAGTGGCAACCTTTGATAGAAAAAATTGTGGCTAGAATTTCATCATGTATGCTGGTAGAATTCAACTCATCAAAGCAGTGCTATTTTGGGTTCAATTGTATTGGGCTCAAATGTCCATGATACCTGCTAAAGTGATCAAAGTAATTGAAGCCTACTGCAGGAGCTTTATGTGGTCGGGAAAGAATGAAATAACCAAGAAAGCTTTAGTCTCGTGGGAAAAAGTATGCAAACCAAGGAGTGCTGGTGGCCTTAACATAATAGACCTAAAGTAATGGAATCAAGAAGTCATACTCAAATTGCAATGGGATCTAACTACTAAAGCTGATAGATTATGGGTTAAATGGGTGCATATGTACCATATAAAAGGACAATCTTTAGCAAGTCTCAAAGGGGTTGTTCAAGCTAGCTGGATGGTTTAGAAAATTCTCACAATTAAAGGACCTCAAATATTGCAGCAGAATGGCAAAGGCAACATAATAAAACAGATATACAAGCAGTTGCAGGGCACGCTGGAGAAGGTGGATGTGACGACCCAAAGGGTCATCACCTATTTTTCTCATATGTTCCGTGCTTCCAAGGCCTTGAAAATCTCATTTTATATTACCTCGAATTGCGTGCGCAGTACGGGCGCGTAGCTAGAAAATTTTTATGTTGAAATATGTGAATTCTGTGAAAACATTTGAAGAATTTTGATATTAATATTAATATAGTTGACTTTGGTCAATATTTTTGGTAAACGGACCCAGACCCGAGTTTGGACAGTCCCGAAAGGTCCGTAGAAAAATATGGGACTCGGGCATGTGCCCGAAGTCGAATTCCGAGGCCTAGAGCCCGATATATGAATTTTTCTGTTAAATTATTTTCTGAAATTATTAAGGAAAAATGAAAATAAAAATGAGTTAGAAAATATAGGCATCGAGCTCGTATTTTGGTTCCGACGCCCGGTACAGGTCTTAAATATGCGTTAAGCGCTATCTGTAAAGTTTGGTCGAAATCGGACGTCGTTTGACATGTTTCGGACCTAAATATCAAATATTAGAGGTTGATGAACTTTAAAATAAAATTTATGAGTTTTGAGGGGTGATTCTTTGAATTTGATATTATTTTGGCGATTTGATCGCTCGAGCAAGTTCGTATGATGTTTTTGAGTCAGTGTGCATATTTGGTTTGGAGCCTCGAGGGCTCGGGTGAGATTCGGATAGGTATCGGGGTGGTTTTGAACTTAGAAAAATTACAGAAAATCTGCAGCAGGCATTCCTTCATCGCGTTCGCATCCCACTGGTCGCGTTCGCGATGCCCCTTTTCCCCATCCTTCGCGTTCGTGACCCACACCTCGCATTCGAGTAGGCCAGCTGTGAGGCCCCCAAATTTTTCTTCTACGCGTTCGCGACTAGCTCCACGCGAACGTGATGCCCAGGCCCGTCCAACCCTTCGCGAACGCGACACTGTTTACGCGAACGCGAAGGGCAATTTCGCCCAGTTAAATTTTAAAAAACGGGACAGAACTAGTGCACTCGGATTTTTCACTCTTTTATCACGAACCCTCTTCTCTCCCAAGCCCTAGGAAGCCATTAACGCCCCAAGCTTCAAGACCCTTTGAGTAAGTAATTTTCCGCTTATTTCCTTCACTTTTCTTTCATTAATTAACTAGTTTCTAAGCCTAAATCATGAAATCAAGGTAGAAATCATGGGTGTTGAGCAAAGTTAGGGTTTTGAGAATTTTAGGTAATTCAACCCCAATTTGGG
Organism: Nicotiana glauca; assembly: GCA_026770625.1. NCBI lineage: Eukaryota > Viridiplantae > Streptophyta > Magnoliopsida > Solanales > Solanaceae > Nicotiana > Nicotiana glauca. The sequence continues at coordinate 111,196 of MU700353.1, forward strand.
GTCGAATCTTAAAACAAATTATATCTTTGGATTCGTCGGGTTATGGGTGAATTTATTTTGGTTCGAACTTCGTGTTTTGACCAAGCGAGCCCGGGGTTGGTTTTGCAATTTTTGGACAGCATGTTAGGAGGACTTTAGTTAGGTGATTGGACTGGTTTGTTAAGTAGAATTAATGATATTAAATACATTGTGTATAGATACGGTCGAATTGGAGCAAAATTCGAAAGGAAAGGCATTGCTTGAGGGTTGAGTTGACTATAAGCCGTCGAGGTAAGTGTTTGATCTATCCTAGCTTGAGGGAATAGGATTAGAGTAAAATAACTTGCTAATTGCTAAATGATCGAGTGCAGTGTATAGGCGTGGTGATGAGTGTCTATACACCGGAGTCTAGCATGACCGTGAGTCATTGTTGGTACATGTTGTGAACTAATGTGGAACTCTCCTAAGCTAAATTATGATTAATCCCTTACCGGGATGGTTAAATTATTGAGCCCTTGCCGGGTTGTGAAAGTTGTTATTATTTTTCCCTTGCTGGGACCTTATTGTGTTGTTGTTACTCCCTTGTCGGGATGATACTTGTTGTTTATTTCATTCTTCTTGCCCGTTGATTGTGACTGTTGTTTGGGTGAGGAAGAGTGATAAAGCACGAAGGGTGATGTCGTGCCATTTCTATTTATATTCGCACGAAGGATCATTCCGTGCCATGTTTTAACTATTTATGCACGAAGGAACATTCCGTGCAATTTTTAATTATATTATGCACGAAGGAACATTCCGTGCCATGAATGTGAGTTATGAGAGTAAAAGCACGAAGGGTGATGCTGTGCACTTTTATTTGATTGTTGGGTGAGGATGAGAGTAAAAGCACGAAGGGTGATGCCGTGCACTTTGATATAATTGTTTGGGTGAGGATGAGAGTAAAAGCACGAAGGGTGATGCCGTGGACTTTGATTTGATTATTTGGGTGACGATGATAGTAAAAGCACGAAGGGTGATGCCTTGCAACTATTTAATTTCTTATTTTATGATAATTATTATTGCGCTCTGTTTCTATTTAACTGATAAATTATGTATATCCAATTGAGCTCCCCATAGCATGTTCCCTCCCTTT
>MU700354.1:4440-19816 GCA_026770625.1 Nicotiana glauca
GTGCCCAAAAAGAGTTTGAATCCAACATGGGAGTCAATGTTGTAGTTAAGTGGGAAGGTCGACAAAATTCAAATTATTTTCTATTTTAAATTATTTTGAATTTTCAAATATATTGGAAGTTTGTCCTAACATTTAATACTTGTTAAATTTTGGTTGTGCCACTTGACATTCTAATATTATTTTGTCTTTCCTATTATATATAGATAGATTATATTTTAATGACTATTATTTTATTCGAAAACTGGCTAGCCCATGATATTTTTACAAAGTTTCAATATTGATCCATACATAAAAGCCCACGGTTCAGCCCAATAAAGTCATCATAGCTTCTCACTCCCAGGGAACACACACAATCTTCTTTTCGCGACGAATCTTTCTCAATTCCTAAACTGCTGCTGCTTTACTCCCACTCTTCTGATTCTCAGTAAGCTTCGATACTCACCTCTATTTGTCTATTTTTTTTAATTAAAAAATTTCTTGCTCTTATGTTTCTGATGAATTTTGAGATCTTGAAAATATAAAGGAAATACCAAAAGAAAAAAATGTGAGCATTTTAATGGGTCCTTTTCTTTTTGATCTCATCCGAAATCCCCTCTAACAGTTTACTCTGACCATATAACTTTGGCTAGATTTGGTGATTATTTTATTTTAAATTTTTTTATCTTAGAGGAAAATAACTTGTTTTCTTTTGTTTGGTTAGATTTTTTTTTTTGGGGGGGTGGGTGGTTAAAGTAACGAGTGCATCATCTGGTTGGCAGTAATAAACTCCCACTTAAATACAACTTTTGGTTTGGTCTATCTAACTTTGTATTGGTAATACCTGAATAAGTTATGAGGTGATTTATGTACTATTTTGTGCGAGATAGAATGTTGAATAAGAATACGTGTAGCAGTACTTTAATAAGAACATTTAAAGACGGTAATGCTCTTATACATAAGAATCCTAATCATAAGCTGCTTTGGTTTATCTACTCTTGATAAATGAAAGGCACTCGTTGTTCTTATTCCATACAGTCAATTAATACTCACTATATAATAATTCCTGCATTATTATTCTTTTTAAGAAAAAAACTCTGCATTATAATCCTTCCATAACTTATCGCTGAATCCAACAACCCCTTAACGCAATAACCAGTCAGGGTCTTGGAGCTGCTTCATTATGATAGAAAAATGGCGATCCTCAAAATTCTCAAGTCATGTCCTCGGAGTTCCGACAAGTCTACACTCCGACAAGACTTGAAGTAGGGGCATTTGTAGGCATATAAATTTTATAGGAATTAAATCAAATTGTTCCTCCTACTCCAGTGTCAAATAACTCACAAGTTCAAATGAAAAAGCAAACTTCACCAATCTTTTGGTTGGAAAAAGAAATGCATGAGTTGTTCCTCCTGTTTGGATAGGTGAACTAAAGGAAACTAAAACATTGTTGTTTCCTTTGCTTTGGTTATCTTTTCTATATTTGCTATCAATACTTTTCTTTTCTTCTGTAGTTTCATCATAACGTCTTTAATCTTGTATTTTTCAAACCTGTTTTTAAAACACTTTACTTGAGCCAAAGGTCTATTGGAAACAACTTCTCTACCTCACACAAGCTAGGGGTAAGGTCTATATACTTTGCCCTAGACCCCACTTGTGAGATCGCACTTGGTATGTGGTTGTTGTTGGGGTGGTAGAGTTTGAAGCATAAAAATGTATTTGGAAAAAATGATACTTCCTTGTGGAAAGAATTCACGGTCAAATGTTAAGGGAAAAGCAAAATCTGCCCTTGTTTTCTTTCTCCTTTGGGCTTGAAGTAGTGGTGATTGGGTTGGAGTTTTTTAATATTTTTCAAAATTCAGTTTTTCATGAAATAGGCATTTGCTCATAAATTAATTATTCATATGATATTAGAATGGCATCTCAAGGATTATTGGAGACAACAGAGGAATTTCCAACTAAGATCAATTACCGTCCAAATGGGAAGCCTCGGATTGTAATTGAACGCTACATGCCTGAACTCGAAGCATATATGCAAAGAGATGCTGAACCAATTGATTTGAATGTGATTCGAGATATCAATGATCGATTGACAGCTATGCTAGAAGATGTTAGATTGATGAAGAAACGACTCACTCGTATCATGATTTTGCAGTTGCTATGTCTCTTCATTGCATTTTCAGGTCTTTTTGTGAAGTTGATCCGAAAGTAAGTAGTGTTACGAGACAAGCCATTTGACCTTTCAGAAATGGAATATGACTTTCATTTTTAGTTGTTCTTTGAATGTTTGTGCTGTGGAAACAATCTCTTGCCGAAATGCACAGTGTAAGGCTGCATACAATAGACCATTAGTGCACCGGGCTGCCTTTTGGATGTTTGTGCTTCGAGTAGGTACAATGTATGGCTTGTGTTCCCATCACTGTGTATGTTGTAAAATTGTAAATAAGTTCTTGCAAACAACTTTTTGGCCTTCTTTTTGACAAGTGCAAACAAGTTTTTGGCTTTGTTCATTGAAAAGAGAAGATGGTAGGGTTTTCCATTTTGATCTCCCTTTTTACCTTCTCCTAAGGTTTAGGAGCCAAACCAGGGTTTAAACTGTGTTTATAAGATGAAGCAGCAATAGCGATCATGATTGGGGATGGTGGTGGTGGATGGTGATAGTTAATAATCGTGGGTGGTGGTGGTTGTTGTGGTTGTGATTGAGGAAGGTGATGGTGGGTGGTGGTTGTTTATAATGGTGGGAAGTATCGCTATGGTTATTGATGGTGTAGGGTGGTTGGTTGTGGTAGTTGAGCCGGGTGAATATGTGGTTATGGTTGAGAATGATGGTGGGGGTGGTGGTATTTACATTTGTTCGAGTTTTCCAAGGTAACATGAGGGCTTCTGACTGAAAATAATATAACTATGCATAAAACAAATTAGTAGTGTCGTGTTTTCATTACATTAACTAAATTTTCATGACTAGAATTCTTCTCCTCTTACGAAATTTTTAGTTAGATTTACATTTGTTGCAAGACGGAATCAACGATTTACATAGTTATGTAAATTTTTAGTTAGATTTACATAGTTAGGTCACAATCAACGATTCTAGGTGATCAGTGATAATATTAGTTAGTCAAGGAATGAACTTATGCAACGGTGAACAATTTGAAGAGATATATTAAGTACAAATGTGAGTGATGTTGATGTATAAAGTTGTAAAATGTGCCATATAGTCCCCCCAAAAAAAAAAAAAACCCCAATACTTGTTGAGGACAATAAATTCCACCACTGTAGGGCCTTTAGCTACTTGTCCATTATATTTAGAATCAGCCAAAGGCGGAGTTAAGCTTTCAAGCTTATGGATTCGGGATTCAATGAATTTTTTTTAAAACAAATACAAAGTTCAAACCAAAACTACTGGGTTCGACCGAACCCACTCTCGACACTCTGGCTCTGAACCAAATTAGCATACTTCTCGAATTTCACCAAAAGATCAAAAACCTTGACTGTACATTATGACTCTGACTCCAATTTAGTCGTCAGGTTTTCAATCTTCTCAAGTACCCCAGGCATTTCAATCCGCTGAGCACAATCTTTCTCTGAGCTGCAGCTTTCCCAGTCCCATTCCACAGACCATGCTAGGCTACATTGCCATACGTTCGTATAGTACCAGTCCCTAATGTCCTGAACAAAAGGTCACCTTCGGATGTAGTTATGACGCTTTGGTCACAAGGGTGTCGTTACTAGTTCGCCGCTACTTCCTTTTACATCCATCAACTCTTCAAGATAGTACGCCGACATATATAGCCTAGTTGGAGGGAAAGATACATCAAACGCTCCTGATTGGTCATGTTAACTGCAGAAACACCAACCAGAACATCAATACTTCTATGATGAACTCATGATAAGAAAGCTATGACAAATATTACAACGTCCTGCTTAACTCACTTCACAAAAAGATCTGACGCACACTGATTCTTCCAGGGAGAAAAAATAGAGGAAAGGGGACGAAGAACATAATTAATAGTGGCAATAAGCTCATACATATACTCAGAGGCGGATCTAGGATTTCTAGTACATGGGTGCACTACTAAAAAAACGGAGGAAAAATGTATTAAGTCAGCCCCTGCATATACTTGAATACAACTGTTGTTATGACAACAGAATTTAGAATCGATCAGATCTTGGAACAAAATAATTAGGGTAACAAGCTTTCACATTCTAAAATATTCAGTGGCATTACATATGTCCATCAGAAGTTGCACTCAACACCTAATGAAACACTTATCGGCCTGCTTCTTCCTAAACTCTCATAAAAACCTATTAGTTCAGTAAGAGCACAATAAAAACCTCTAATAGGTGTCTAGATATAGCAGACAATGGACAGGAAATATAAAAAATTTACAGACAATATAAGAACAAGGAGGAGTCTTCTTTCTGGTGCCTAGTACTCTTTCTTTAACAAATACCCAAGAGAGCAGATAGCCTATATCTGGTCACATGTAGAATCGTTCTCTTCAAGTTCCGTTGAGTTTGGTCATCTTTTAATTTGTCTGATTCCAATCCCAGCCTTTTCTGGTGCTCTAGTCATAGTATGATTAAGGTTCTGTGCAACAATGTTGTGATGGAACACAACTTACATCTTGTTTATCTTTTTATAAATTCTGGAATTGACCAAGCGGAATGATATTGCCTAGTCCATATTAGACCACAAAACGAATCATCTGTTTTGCTCCAGGCTACTGTTCTAGTAAGTAGGATGTAGGTTAATTATCTGAACCTTTTTCATACTCATTTTCTTCCTTGCTGTTTAGCGGACGCAACTAGGAGCTTCACTTAGACGTCGTCAGTAATAGTGTTACAAAACCTAAGAAACTTAGGCACTCGAGTAAGTTGACATGTAGAACTAACACGTGTCGCTGGACATCTGAAACACATGCTTTGAATGATTGTATATAACCACATTATCAAGACAGGAAATTCCCATTCTGACACCAAATGAGAGCAATATGCATGTCCTGTACCTTTCTTTTGTGCCATTGTATCATGCTTTTAAGATAATCTTTGAATGCTTAAATTATTATTTGTTCGACTTTATTATTAGTTGGTGAAACATTTGCAAGATGAAGTGTGAAAACACGGAGAAGGATAATCGGCAAAAATGTAAACTGGGAAAGCAGCAATTACCAATTGTTGGCCGGATATTCAGATGACCTTTCTTGGCATCAATCACCTATTCCACTTGCTTGTTAACTGTAGTAACTTAATCAATTCTGATCATTCATACACCTTCACAGTATCTTCAAAGCCAATGCAAGAATCATCTCGCTTCATCGCTAAGATGAGTTGATCTAGCATCTCATAAATCACAACAGAAAAAGGATGAGACTTGTCAGCAACGTAGAAGCTATGTGTTTCAGTGTTAATGCTAATCCAACTACAACCAGGAAACTTCTTCAGCCCTTTGTCTTTCATCATTGTTCTCACCCGAGCAACAACATCCCATCTATGTGAAGAAGCATATAAATTTGAAAGGGACACATAATTTGATGGGTTCTCAGGTTCCATCTGAATAAGAAACCTATATGCTAAATTTTGCACCTTACTATTTCCATGAATTGCAGAGGCATTCACAAGTGCACCCCATATACTAGGACCTGGTTTCACAGGCATCGACTTGATGAAATCCAATGCTCTATCGAACTGGCCTGCTTTACCCAACATGTCCACGATACATGCACACATCTCCAAAGTTGGTTCTAAATCATAATCATTTACAGCAGAATCATATATCCGGATGCCCTCATCGACCAATCCTGACCTAGCACAAGCAGAGAGAACTCCAACAACCGTAATCATATCAGGTTTGATCCCATTTTGAAGCATTTTCTCATACAACATGATAGCACCTTGACCATTCCCATGTAAGGAGTAAGCAGAAATCATTGAACTCCACGATATGGCATCCTTAGTAACACAATGATATTCAAAGACTCGTCGTGCACAACTCAAAGATCCTGACTTAGAATACATATCGATTAAAGCATTACACAAAGACACTTCATGATTCAATCCTCTCCTAGCTGAAAATGCATGAATCTGTTTTCCACCTTTCAAACGATCAAATGAACAACAAGCAGGTAGGATACTAATAAGCGAAACCTTATTGGGTTCTACTCCTTCCACTTGCATGTCTTTAAACAGTACCAATGCTTCATCAAAATCCCCATTCAGCACATAGCCATTGATCATAACTGTCCAAGCAAAAACATTTCTATGCTCCAACCTATCAAAAACCCGGCTTGCCATTTCAATCCTGAAACTTCTCGAATACATATCAATCAAACAACATCCTAAGCGAACATCAGAGCAAACAACGAAATCCGAATCCAAACCAGTCTTCACAATATAGCAATGCAGCTCTTTCCCATAGTGCCAGTACTTCTTCACCTCTCCACACAAAGAAAGAAGTGTTGAAACCGTAAATGCATCAAATTTCCAACCTTCAATCTGCATATCCTTCACGAAATCCCATAACTTATCATCCAAAAATCTCTCTTTTTCACCCGTATATCCTGAAATTACAACATTAAACGACGAAATATTCCTGTGCGGCATTTCATCAAACACCTTCAAAGAATCTTGAAACACCCCACATTTGCTATACAAAGACATGAAAGAATTAGCAACAACAGTATCTAAAACAACCCCATTTCTCACACACTTCCCATGAACAATTTTTCCAGAAACAATATTCCCTAATTCACCCAAAATTTTCACAATACCCGAAATGGTAAACTCATCAGGAGTGACTTCACTTCTACACATTTGATTAAAAAGCTTAATACTTTGTCCAAAGAGCTTATTTTTAGCATACCCATTAATCAAAATATTCCAAAGATATAAGCTTTTATGTTTAAAAATGTCAAAAACAAGCTGAGAGTCAGCTGGGTTTTGGCATGCAAAGTATGAGGAGATGAGGTTAGTTGCTATAATGGAGTCTTGGTCAAGTCCAAGGTGAATGATTTGGGAGTGTAGTTGTTTCGTATATTTGAGAGATTGAGATTCAATTGAAAGTTGAAGTAAGTCAGTGAAATTACGAGTTGAAGAATTGTAAAGACGTTGAGATTTGGTTGAAAATTTCAAGATTTTGCTGGCTGAGAAGATTATCATTAATATTGAGATTAAAAATCAAAGGGGAATATAGAAAAGTATATTAGAGATCTTGAGGTATGATTGAAAATACTAATTTACTGTTTCATAGTTTCAATTTGGTTTTAGAGAAGCCGCGGGAAGATGATTAACTAAAGTGTATGCACATTCGGATAGAGCTACGAGAAATTGAGGAGAATTGAGATAACAGAAATTTGATATGCCGTTCTTTATCATTTTCTGTTTTTTCTTCTTCTTATTCTTGCTTTTAATAGTTTGATTAAGAGTTAATATCCTACGATCCGTTTTAATTATACTCCCTCCGGTCCAAAAATAAGTGATTTTTTAGCTGATTTCACACATATTAAGAAATTCACCTTTTAATATTAATTAGCAATAAAATTGACCATATTAACCTTTGCTATCTCTTCACATAAATACTCCTAACACATACTCCAATATTATTTACTCCAAGGGCAATGTAGGAAAAAAATAATTAATTCATTCTTGAAATCTGAAAAAATTACTTATTTTGGACCACAAAAAAAGGTCAAAAAATCACTTACTTTGGACCGGAGGAAGTACAACTTTTGTCAAATGCCTAATGTTCCCGAATATCCCTGAACAAAATCCAAGAACGTGTGAAAATTTATGTGGCATTATATGTGTAATAAATCGCTCAAGAGCATGTGAAGGCTAAGAAAAGCCATTAAGATGACGTGTCTAACAACTAATTAGCCTTCTTTTTTAAAATTTATATTTCTTTTTATTTTCGCCTCTTTTTCTTTATATTTCACCTTTCTTCCTTAATATTTTTTTTACGTTTCTTCTCCATTTTTTCACTCTTCTTCTCCGTTTCTTCATTTGAATCCATCTGAAATTCTCTCTCTTGTTATTTGTGATTTTATTTCTTATCTTTCTCGTTTTATCCATCCGTCATTTCATACCTAAATTTATTTGAAAAAAGGAACACTTTTTCAAGTATTTGTAGAGCATGACGTTTAATGTCTTTCAAGAAATTTGGGTATAAAGAATAGACAATGTTATCGAGGTTAGAACCAAGATTAATAGAGAAAATCGCTACTAAGAGATTAGTGTAGCCATTCTTCGATGAGAACAAAGAGAAAATGAGTTTTTTTTTTACCCACTAGTTTTAATCCTAGCCTCCTTTTTTTTACCATGTAATTTTTTACAATAATATAATAAAGAGTATTAAAATCTTGATTAGTCAGTTTTTAGATTAAGATAAATATTTACGTAAATGCCATGTGGCAGATTTTAAAATTAATTCGGAAAGTGTATTACACGTACTAGTAAGAATGCAACGAGGGGATTTTGTTATGAAGGGGAATATAATTCAGCAGATTTTCGGGGACATGCGATAGTTTAGGTAGGCAACTGACAAAGGCTGTATAGTTTAGGCAGGTTTAAAAGTATTAACTCTTTGATTACCGTCTAATGTTTTTCCTTCTTTTTGTTGCATCAGGATGTGAATACCCATCTATGTTTTAAGGGAAAAGTCCAAATTTACCCCATTACTTTCGGATATTATCCACACTTAACCTCCATTATAATATTTGTCAAATTTACTCCTACCATCAGTAAACTTTTAAAAATTATCCCTCAGTCCGTTTGGTAACCCAAAATCTCCCAAATTCCTTTATTTAAATCACTTATTCTTTTTCTTGATCCATTATTTTCAGAAATTACTGTTAATATGAATGTTAAAGGTACTAAACTATACAAATTATTCATGAATATTTTTAATTACCATTGCACCCACTTCTCTTCTTGTGATAATGGTTTTGGAATCGATTTAAATTTTTTATAATTTTTCAATCATATACACATCGTAAAATTTTGTGGGTCTATTTGTTATTTATATGCGGATGCTCAGCATGTATGTACATGTACATTTGATTATATTTTGTAATTGGTGATAAAAGGTGAAAAATGCATATTTTTAGTGTGTTTCTGTATTAATTCTTGTATGAGTTCACACTACTTTTGAAGTAGAAATATGCTCATTACGTGTTTCTTATGTGTAGAAATGAACTTGCACGAAAAAAGATCAAATAGGAGAAAAATTGGCGAAAGAAAAGTTGAAGACAGAAATCTGGGACAACGAAGCGATGTTAGCTTTGCTAGACCGGGACCAAAGCAAAAAAATCAGCTTCTCCAATCCGAGTTAGGAGAAGCCAAATTCACCCCAACTGAACTCTAAATCATATAAATATGATAGTTAGCCACTTTTTAAAGGGAGAAAAGACTTTGATGAGGCAAAACACACTTAGAAGCAGAGAAAAGCCATCATAGAGTTCAGAAACTATGGAATTCGTCTTGGGTTCTTCTTTTTTCCTTCTATTGATTTTTATTTATTCTTGGGAAGTTGAGATTGCTACCCTGATCATGAGTGGCTAAAAACCATAAGTTCCGAGGTTGTGATTTAGCCATGAATATTGTTGTTTGAAGTTGACTTGATCTTGATTATAATTCACTAATATATGATTGTTTCTTCAATTTTATGAGTAATTGCTTAATTGTCTGGCTAATAGTTAGGTTCTATTTACTATTTATGCTATGCTTAGGAAAGCTATGTTTAGATTAGAGAAAGATTGAAGAGGGCATGGTCTTAACTCTGAGTGGGGTCAGTTTTATGGTTAAGATAGGGTATACCTTGTCTCCATGCTCAATTGAATATCGTAATCTTAATGCGTTCTTAATAGATTGATTCCACAGAGTTATAGGCGTTAATCTATTTTGAATAGGCGATTAGTAATTCAAAAGAATACTACGAGAGCAATTACTCGATTATTAGCTACCATGAGCGAATTGTATGAAAAAGAGAGTTAATTTGAACACAATGAGATTTATAAATCGATCACAACCGTGAAATATTCATCTCTACTAAATTCTCAACAACCATTTTCTTCCAGAATAATTAGTTACTTGTTACATTCATTGCTTAGTTATAATCACACCATTAAACTCTAATTGACTCGACTAAATAACGATCTAGGTAAAATTAGTAGGTAGTTAACAAAAATATCAGTGGGTTCGACACGAATTATTATTTTATTACTTGTACGATTATGTATACTTGCACGTGTGTTTGGGAGTAACAAGTTTTTGGCGCCATTGCCGGGATCTTGAATATTGACTAGTTTGGTTGCTCTGCTCTTAGGAACTTCAATTGAATGTGTAGGGTCAGTAGACAAGATAGACTTCATGGCTTTGATCCCGAACTTGAGAGAACATTCCACAATAGGTTGAGAGAAGCAAGGGACACAAATAATCTTCGGGCACTTGTTCAACTACCTGTGGACATGGCAGACGAGCAACATATGGAGGTTCAGGAGGTGGTGATGCCTAACATTGCTAATGTCACCTCCAACATTGTTGTCACGATCCCAAATTACGTGACCGGTACTCGGTACACTACCCAACCTGAGCAAACCAAACGATATGATGCACCCAAACCATATGCGTGAAAACCAATTTAACTACGAAAGCTATTTGAAAATCATATATTTTGTCAAGTTAAATGATAATACATTTTTCGAATTCAAAATCACACGTAATGTCTTTCATGATAATAATGGGATCAAATGCAATAAATATCTTTTAACATATGTCGTGTGCCATCGCATTATTACAACTCATCACAACTATATATGGAGCGTCTATACCAAGAATAAAACCCAATATTTGGGACAATGCTCGACTAACATAAAAAAAAAAAAAGACAACATGATAGCTACCACGAAGTAGGAATGGTGCCTCACCATATACTTTGGGAAGAGAGTTACCTTAGCCATGTCTGCATACCACGTATCATACCCTTTATCATGAACCATGTAAAATAAGCAGAGCCTTGAAGAGGGCCCCTTGAGGGCTAAGTACACCATCACAATACTCAGTAAGTGTCATAGACTCTTTCTAACTCAAGTTCCTGGGATAAAATTTTACAAAAATTATGCAACCAATATTTGATATAAAGTGATAAATAATTATATAAATCATGCTCTTTATAATTTCAAATGAAAAGAAAAGTTAAATATAAACCATGAATAAATTCTTAGTACATTTATATAAATCTAAGAATTTGAATAAAAATCAACCAAAATCATTTCAATTTCATTAAGTCATTGAAATCACTTTTGGCTACTTAGGCCTAAACATATGAAAGTCTTCTTTTTCTTTCACCGGGAGTATGATACCGCCACCGATATAATAAATAACTACTAGGTGATTGACCTAGCAACAAGTATTTGGCCCAATTTGTCTGGTCTACTTCCCATAGTGCCGTACTAGTCGACTTAACCTCATTACTTTATATAATAACTATTTTCCTTCTCAATGGGGGATTTTATGCCACAAACCTCGATTTAACCTTGGAATGTGTTCCTACACCGGCATATATAATTCCATGGTGACAAACTTAACGTTCGAATCAATCTCGATGGTCTCCACTAGTAACTCCCAAAATATTTGAATATCAAAAACAGATTCATAGCCTAATAACCTCAAATAATATATTTTTATCAAATCATGATTTTCATAGTCAATCCAAACCATTTGGACAAAATCAAATGAATAACTTTTTTTATATTAATTCCTTTAGCAATTGAACATCATTCTTTTAATGATACAACAAGTGCTACTCCATCGTTCAATTTTCAAAACACGTACTTTTCCATGAAAGCGTATTTTTAGCACTCAAATAGTTTATACTTTGATAAACACATAAGTTTTAATAAAATTTATAACGTTTCCCTCAAGTATCATTTTGCAAACAAGTTTTGACAATAAGATGTTTATATAAAATCACATGACACTTCAAAATCAACAAACTTAGAAATACATGGTGACATCCTTCCCGCTTGTCCCCACAAATACGGATGCACATTTATAAGTAATGTCACGTATTAACTCAAAACATGCTTTTAGAGAGAATCCCTCAAGAAGATTAAGTCTTAATCAACTTACATCAACATTCAAGCTCCAAATAATAATACATCTCTCCAACTGATTAAAATGCTCAAATATTGCCAATGATTCAATATTACAATTCGATGTACCAACAACATCAAAACAAACACGAAAAAATTCATAAATATCTATTTAGACTTCACAATTCGGTAACAAGCCTTCAACTATTCCAAACTATCCAATATGTCCACCAATTAGCCTATTCAATTCCATTCTTATCATTAAATACTCATTTGAAGTCATTAAAGATACAAAATTATTTACTCGACATCGACAAGTTAATATTCATTATCTTCTCCAATAAAACTCTAAGTTCAAGAATATCCAATTCATGAACTAGTGTTAATTATTAGCCAAATGTCGATTCTCCCTTCAATTCGTCCATCAATTAGGTTATCAAGTATATTGGCATTGTTGATACTCAATTTTTCTCTAAATATTTTTATACCCAAAATACTTTCAAAATAACATATTGGTGCATATATAAGCACACCCAAGAGTTTTGGCATTTTTAAATGATTTTTAAACCGATTTATTGCCTATTTTAATACAACGAAATCCAATAATTATTCCCAAAATTATCATTCTTGGTGAATAATTTATTCTATACTCACATTTACACCAAAATATAATTAAGGTAATTTTTGCATATTTTTTACAAGTTCATTTGGTATTTAAAAGCTAAATTGCATATTATTGCAATAATAACCTATCTTGTAATTTATGGCATTTTATGTTTATAAAATCCGTCCCAGTATTTTTTAATTAATAGTTATATAATATTCATTTACCCAGTACTCTTAATCTGCTTTTTAAAAATCATATTACTATTTTATAAAAATTTTAAAAGGAAAATAGGTTATTTACGACCTAGCCCCAGTTACACTTCAATTATAGCCAAATTGGCACCCCTATTCAACCCAATTCAGCCCCAAAATTGAGCCCAAATCACCCCAGCACAATTTTGTCCTAACCCGACCCAGTACCCATTTAAACCAAACCCGTCCGTTTTCTTCCAATCTGAGGCGTTGATCATTTTGATCAACGACCCAGACCTCCCATTTCCTTTTTAATTCCAAACGACCTAAACCGTATCTCATTTTTTCTCGACCGCCACCTTTGAATCCCTTCCTCTCTCAACTCTCACTCAACTCACCACAAACCCTAGCCGCCGCCTCTGACTGAAACCCTAATCTATGGCTTCTCAGGCTCATCAGAAGCATATACTAGCCTCTCATAGCTTCGGCGTGCTCGTTTCTAAGGTTCTATGGCCAGGTCTTGAAGGGTTTCGACCAAGCCTTGGCTCGATGACTGTTCTCCGGTCGTCTTCAACCTTTGTCCGGCCAATCATGGCTATTCGAGTTCGACCTTCGACTTTCCTGCTCAGATCGATGGTTTCCAAAGCCTTTCTCATCACCTGGGTTTCTTACGAAACCCTAATCTCTGAGGTTCCTTCGAATTATTTTTAGATATGCTCCTGATCTATGTGTTCGCGAACCTTCTATGCATTTTTCTAGAAGTTTCTTTAATTTTTGCTTTCAGAAACTCTTTATTCTTCAACTAGGGTTTCATGTCAAGTTATTTCAAATCTCTTCTCCAATTCTCAACATGTTTTACTGTGTTTTGTTTGTGTTGTTTTCTATCTGAGTTAGCATGTTGAAAACCCTAATTTTTGGGATTTTGTTTAAGTTTCTTAGTCTGTTTGGTAATATTCGTTTGATTTACCTTATTTTTTTAAATCTAAGTTAGCATGTTGAAAACCCTAATTTTGGGGATTTTGTTTGAGTTTCTGTTTGTTAATATTCGCTTGATTTACCCTTCTTCTATACTTGAGTTAGCATAGTGAAAGCCCTAATTTTTGGGGCTTATCAGAGATTCTGAATTTGTTTATTTGTTTATATGCTTATCTTCTCTAAACTCGATTGATTTTCGAAAACCCTAGTTTCTTTGGGGACTATTCAATTTCTTTGAAATTGTTTGTACAACTCGTATGGTTTTCACTCAACTCTTTGCATGCTTTTGATCTTCTTCTCTATTGTTAAACACTGAAACCTGACTATCATGCTTCGAGTGTTTTCTTTTGAGCTAGTACTATATGCTGTTCTTTTGCCATAGCTTGGCTTCGTGTGTCTATTACTTGTGCATTCATTTATATACTGAGTTCCTTCTGTGATTGATTTTTTTCAAACTCATAATTGATTTCAAAACTTTTCCTTTCATGAAATTCTGATTTTTACCCTCCTGTCAAAGGCTAATTGATTCGCTTTCCTTTGATTGGCCTCACTGAATCTTTCCAAAAATGACTTCAAATCCTATACTTAGACTTAATTGCCTATTGTATGACTTTACTGTTTCTTTTATGGCAACGTCCATTCTGCTTACAAGATTGATTCTCCTTTCCTTATTTGGATCATGTTAGTATCCGTTTGAATAAGAATCCCCTGATTAAAGGGGAGTCTTATGCTAATTGATTCTGATTTGAGATCATGCCCATATTTGTGTTGGATTTGTACTTATTACCTTACTCTACTCATTTTCAAAAAGTTATAAATACTCTCCTCCCTTTCCTTTGAACACAACGAACACAGACAAACAACCTGAGTTCAAAAGTCACTCTTAAAAAACTCTCTCTCTCTTTTCTGCTACTTGTGCTGTTGCTTGGCTGTGGACTTTTGTTTGCTCTACTTTCTTCTGCACTTTTGCTTCTCTACTGGTATGTTCTAGTTAATTTTCAAGCTTCAACAACAACATGTTTCATTCCTGTCTACTTTTGATCATGTTTTCTTTGGTTAACATGTGTTTCTAACATGCTGTAACATGTCCCTTTCCCTTGTAATTCAATATTTAATTTATGTGTACATCCTGTCAGTTGTTGGTTATTTATTTGATACTTTATGAATTCCAAACCCACATATCCCCTTTATATGCTTTAAGTTATGGTTCAGAAAACATGGCAATGTCTGAAATCATTGTCCATGGATATGAACTGGGCCCTTTGGGGCCCGAAGCTTGTCAATTTCCCATCCCCGTTCCCTCATTGCATGTGCTGAATAACAGCCTTGGCCTGCCAGTATTTCTGATTATTGTTCAGGCCATGGCTTGACCTCCAGTAGGTATTTACTCCCTAAATGTTTGATTAATAGGTTTGGTCAGGGGTGTGCCAGTCTATTTTGTGGCTGGGCATGACCACCAGCCTGCTTGGGTAGCCCTTATCCCTTCTTTTGCACTTACACCTCATTCTTAGAACTTAAGTTCTGCCCCTCTTATGTGAGCC
>MU700354.1:20718-50982 GCA_026770625.1 Nicotiana glauca
CTGCAAATACACCTAGAAATCATGCTTATAGGGTAACTCTTAATTCCTGCAAATACACCTAGAAATCATGCTTATAGGGTAACTCTTAATTCCTGCAAATACACCTAG
This sequence comes from Nicotiana glauca, assembly GCA_026770625.1. Lineage (NCBI taxonomy): Eukaryota > Viridiplantae > Streptophyta > Magnoliopsida > Solanales > Solanaceae > Nicotiana > Nicotiana glauca. The sequence goes on from MU700354.1 coordinate 20,827, forward strand.
AAATCATGCTTATAGGATTCATTCATAATTCCTGCATCTCCGCGCATAGATATCCGGCCTATGGGTCAACTTCTAAATTCGTATAAATATGGTGTATAAACTATTGCATTCTGCATTTATAAACACCACTAGGAAAACAATTCGTAGGTTCAATAATGAAAGCCGCATATAAATACCATGTTCATAGGACTTTTGTTAATGTCTAAAAAAGGGTTATCCAAATCAGGAAGCGATAGAAAGCATGCCTATAGGAAATTTCGAATCTGAATAGAGGTAATATTAACAGTTAAACTCGTAATGTCCCTGTTAAAATTGGTAACTCCTTTTAGTCTGCATCTTCTTTTCTAAAATTAGTATATAACACGTCTAGCTTTAACCAACACTTAGATGCTCAATTAGATCGGTTTTAGTCAACTGCATTCGAGTAAGCCTAATGTAGACTTTTCGCCTAAAAATATGCGTTGAACCAGTCCGCTCGTCGCTTTATTTAATTAAGACCAAAATCAGTACGTGTGAGACATGCTAAACTCTGTGATTTTTGATGGTTTATGGAGGCATACTTGAACCTTGTTTGCTTGTCTATTTCCCTCTATTTGCAATTACTTGTTTTGGTTGACGCCTTAGCATTTTATCCTTTGAAACTTCTAAAAGCCCCAAATCCCTTTCTCTTTAGGATTAGTAGTCCATTTTGCCTCCGGGACTGATAGGATTGGGACGAGTAATAGCATGCAATAAGTAGCGATACCATTCCGCGCTTTAATACCTTAACGGGGTGGGAAGGGTAAACATCGAGATGATGATCACACGATAACACTATGCGTACAATTGGGTACTAGTGTTGTGTGAATGATCCATGTAATGTATAAACCTAGGACCCCCCTCCCTCTTTATTGGTTGTTATTTTCAGGTTTTCAAAAGCTGTCCAATCTTTTTTTAAACTTCCGCTTCTTTTCATTTATTTTAAGTTACTTGCCTCAATTATTTTACCCCTTCCCTTTATTTATGCATCTCTTCTTTAACCACAAATTGCTTCCTTCCCAAACTTCAGGCTCTTTTAAATCCTTTTTGTGCCTTTTATTTGTAACTGTTATGTGAAAGATTCTTGTATTTACAATGCTTTCTTGTCTACTTGTTTGGTTGCATTTAAAGTCACAATTCTAGAATGGCCGGGAACCACACTAGTGGATCTTGGGGGGTTCCTAACACCTTCCCCTCGAGATAATTCTAGCCCTTACCCAAACTCTGGTTTTCATCTCAAATTCTTTTTTTTGAAGTGTCCTAATGCACTATAATCATTAGGTGGAGACTCTCCAAAAATCCAAAACCCAATTCCCAAACGGAATAGAGTTGTCCTCCCAAATGTCGTAATCCCGATTTCGCGAGAAAAGGGGGCGTCGACAGCATGGCGACTCTGCTGGGGACTCTTTGGGCTTTTACCATTGCATGCTATATGTGACTTTATTGCTTTCTTTTACTGCTTTTGTTTAATGCCTTTATCTGAAGCTGACTTGTTTCTTTTGTTTATTTTTCTTTAATTACTTTCGCTTACCGCTTTCCTGTCAATGTTGTTGTAATTTTGAGCAATCATTGTAAACTTTATTGTATGAATGTGAAAATACATGTCAATTTGTTTCATTCTTGTAAACTCCATCTTCAACACCATATTCCACTCGTGCCAAACAAATACTATAACAACTCTTATAATGAGTAGTTGCGCGCTTCCAATACTATCACCACCTAAATTTGGCAAATGCATATTTGTGGTAAAACCAGTTGATCGGCGGTGCAGTCGACGATTCCGTGTCTTTCCCTCTTGAGTTGTCTGCTCAAGGGTACCTGTCTAATACCTCAATAGAAACCTCACTCTGTTTAAACTGTACATGCATCATGGTCAAACCTAGCCAAGTCAGTTATGTTGTCCACATAATGACTCATTAAGATAGCCTTATCCAAAGTCCACCGGGTTTCCTTGAAACCCAAACGGACACCTTCATATTCTATGCATTTATTTGGAGAACTTAAGTGCTTTCTATGCTAATTATTAGTTTAAATAGTTGAGTCCGGTGGGGGTAAGGGCCTAACGCTTTGTTTTGCAGAAAATGAGGCACGAAGTTCCCAGATTTGGCATGGTAACCAACATTCATCCAAGGCTGCTGAATTGATGGAAAGACCTCCATTCTAGTGATCAGACACTCGTCCGCAAGTACTTAGGAAATTTGCCTTCTCTTCTAGAGATTTGGCCTAACAACAGAATCATAGAGGCTGCGACGTTGTTCTGGGATAGTGACAAGTCCGTGTTCCGCTTTGGGGACATTGAAATGACTCCTTTGCTTGAAGAAATAGGAGGTTTGGCTGGTATTCCTTGGGAGACTCTGGGTTTGCTTATGCCAGAGAATCGCAAAGGAAAGGGTTTCCTTAAGATGATGGGACTGAAGAAGAACCTAGACTTAACATGTTTGAAAGACTCTTACATCCCATTTGACTATCTGTACGAAAGGTACGACCATAGCAAATCATACCGTACCTATTCAGACGAGTTCGCCATCACTTCATTGGGACATGTCCATAGAAGGGTCTTTGTTTTCATGTTTTGCTTTTTGGGAATGATGGTGTTCCCTATGAAGAAGGCTAGGATCCACACCAGACTGGCCATGGTAACCAAGACTTTGATGGAAGGGATTGGGGGGCTAACTTTCAGTATAGTGCCCATGATCGTCGCCGAGATATACCGTGCCTTGAACAACTGTCAACAACAGGGCAGTCATTTTGAGGGTTGCAACTTGTTACTTCAGTTATGGCTCGTGAAACACCTCCAGAAAGGGGAATACGGATAAGAGATCGTACGTAGAGATTGGGACGACCACATCGCCTTCCACCAGCCAAGGCCTATGAATTATATGCCTAAAATGTTCGCTCAACCAAAGGACGCCAGAGGATGGGTAGAATTGTTCGAAAACCTGAAAGAAGACCAGGTACAATGGATGTTTGAGTGGTTCCCCACGGATGAGTTCATTGTTTGATCCCGAGACGCACCATTTCTCATGCTAATTGGTCTGAGAGGAACTTATACCTACGTTCCTCTCCAAGCCATGATGCAGGCTGGAAGAAAGCAAATCATACCAAGGGTCAACAAAATGAGCCACTTCAAGGCTGATTTCCAGGATGATGATAGCCCTCTCAGGTGCCAAGCTCAGCATTTTTGGCATTGCAAACTTGTTGTGGGGAAATACCAGACAGGTATCACGCCGGTTGTATGCCGCACTATTCGGGTTGGTTAGAAGACAATGGCATGGGTCATCCAGGATTCGTTTGAGGTCACAGAATTATCGACGAGCATGCTGAAGCACGGGTTAAGTATAATCAACTGCGCAAGAGAATTCGAGATGAGCACCGGGAAATACAAGAAGCCCATCAGAAGCTGATTGGGGAGTGGAAAGACATGGCTGTCAGCGCCAACAAACGACTAGGGTATTTGGAGCGGGGTCTAGTGGAGCTGGAAGGGAAGTTCATCAAGAGAATTGAAGATTGTCAAAACGCTGAAGGAAATACAGGCGGACATCTGGCCCGAGCTTATTTGCTACTAAGACTACGCAAGCTAGTGAAGCTGTTCGAGGGAGACGAAGATGCCAAATCTAGGGAAGGTCCTTCTGGGACCAAGTAGTTAGGAGTCATTTTATTCTCTATTTTAATGTAATGAGGCCAATGGCCAATAGTGACTTTTTGCTTTCTATTATTTAGAGTCATTTTGGATTCGTCTTGTTTTTATCAATAAAATGAGGCATTTAGCATTATAAGTTCTCCAAAACTATTTGTCGCTAGGCCTACCGAGGGCACAACGAGGCACCAAAATTAAGACGCGATTTATATTCTTGCACAATGTGTTTAAATACTGCAACATTTTTTCTCATAACCCGCACTAACTTGTTACCTTTTTGTTTTTCGTTTATTTTTTATTCCCCTCCCCAAAGGTTAGTTCGTGCATTCTGGCACCATCGTCATACTCCACAAGATCCAAGGGCCCTCCACCTCCTCCTTCTCCGAGTCCTATCCGGAATAAGAACAAAGGTAGAATGGGAGATCCAAGCATCAGAAAGGAGATTGAAATGCCTCAGGGTACCCTAGTTGCTAAGGAAATTTCTACTCAACTGGAGCAAAAGCTGTTGAAATTCCGAGAAGAGTTGGATCAGGTTCGAAATTTGGCGAACCTATCATTTTCCCTCACCGCTCCTGATGCCAACACCCAGAATCCCGTACCTCCACAAAACACCCCACAACCACAGATACAACCCACTCATACCCAACACTGCAACACATGCCACACTCCCAACAACACTCCACTACTCATTCCCGAGCCACTGAACGCCACAAATGACCATCTCCACAACACTCCTATTTTTATGGATACTGTACCCCATTATACTCAACCAATCTCAAATGCACCTGAGTCTGATGACAAAGAATCCGTTATCAGGAACTTAGCGGCAAAACTTAAGAAATTAACCAGCCGAGTTCAGGGCGTGGAAGGTAACAAAGGTATTGAAGGATTAAATTATGAAGACCTATGCATTCAGCCACATGTTGAACTTCCGGAGGGGTACAAACCTCCCAAGTTCGAAATGTTTGATGGATCAGGAGATCCCAGAGTCCAACTGAGGACATATTGCAATAAACTGGTTGGAGTTGGAAGGAATGAGAAGATCCGTATGAAGCTCTTCATGAGAAGCCTGAAGGGAGATGCTTTATCCTGGTACATCAGCCAGGACCCCAAGAAATGGACGAGCTGGGTAAGCATGGCATCGGATTTCATGGATAGATTTCGATTCAATACGGAGAACACACCATATGTATTCTACATACAAAATTTGAAGAAGAAGCCCACCGAAACATTCCGCGAGTATGCTACTCGTTGGAGGTCAGAAGCTGCAAAGGTCAGGCCGGCCTTAGAGGAAGAGCAAATGAATAGATTCTTCATCCGGGCTCAGGATCCCCAATATTATGAGAGGTTGATGCTGATCGAGGGTCAAAAGTTCTCCGATATCATCAAACTTGGAGAAAGAATCAAAGAGGGCATTAAGAATGGTATGGTTACAAATCTTGAAGCATTGCAGGCCACCAATAAGGCTTTACAGACTGGTGGCACATCCAAAAAGAAGGATGTGAGTGACGTAATGGTCGCACAGGGAGCCAAATCACCACCAAAATACCACACTTACCCATCACCTCCACTTACATATCAGCCCATCCCGAATTACCAAGCACCCGCACCCTCCTATCCACCTCCCGTTTACCAATCCTCTCCACGTCTCACATATCAACCCACCTCACCCAGATACTCTCAACCAACACCTGTTTACCAAGCTTATAACGCTCAACACTCTCACTACCAGTCACCTCCCACCCGTCAAAATTTCCCTAGACCCAGGCCAAATTTTGACCGCAAACCTCCCAGACAATACACAGCCATCGCTGAACCAATTGACCAGCTATATGAGAGACTTAAAGATGCTGGTTATGTCACTCCTATCCCAACCAAAACTCCAGAAAATCCCTCATAGTGGGTCAACCCCAGTAAGACTTGTGCGTATCATTCCGGCATGAAGGGGCACACCCTTGACGAGTGCCGCTCATTGAAGGACAAGATTCAAACCCTGATCGACAATAAGGTCATAGTAGCAAATGAGCCTACTCCTAATGTTCGTAACAACCCTCTGCCTGACCACAAAGGTGGAGACATTCACATGATAGAGATCGAAGATGATTGAGACCACAAAGGGTCGATAGGTTTGATTGTTGAGGGGGATGAACCAAAGAAACCAGCGGTTACACATAACCCAATTGTTGTGTAGAATCAGCCTTCAAGGGATGGTGAAGTAAATATGTCTATACCTCTTAAATTTGAAGCGCCTCCTTCTGCAAAGGTGCCCGGGCCAATCGAGGTTGAATTTGGAGTTCCAAAAGCACTTGCACCCTTTGAAGTCGCTGTGTTACCACCAAGGGTGCCTATTCCTGTGGCAATGTTAGACATAACACCGTTCCACTCAAATGCCATTCCATGGGATTACACTGTTGAGGCTAGAAGGAAAGGAAAGACCAAGACAGGAGAAACAATTGCCGTGCAAGGAATGACCAGAATAGGGAGGGTTTACACCCTAGAGCACTTAGCAAAGTCCAGTAAGCAAGCCCCAGGACGGCTTATTGAAACAGGGACCGACGATCTTTAGAGGAAAATACAGGCTAAGGAGTACTCGATTGCTGAACAGTTGAACAAAACACCAGCACATATATCTATCCTGGCTCTTCTACAGAGTTCTGACGCTCACAAGAATGCCCTAATGAAGATACTGAGCGAAGCTTATGTGCCCAGCAATATAACCGGGGGTGAAATGGAGAATATGGTAGGGCAAGTGCTGGAGAGCCATAAAATAACCTTCCACGAAGATGAGCTACCGCCGGAAGGATTGGGTCACAACAAGGCACTATATATCACCGTTCAATGCGAAGATTATTTCATCACTAGAGTCCTGATCGATGGAGGATCGAGCCTCAACATCTGTCCGTTTATAACTCTCAGAACTTTGGGAAAAATCCTGCACGAGATCAAAGATGGGGCTATCAATGTCAAGGTCTTCGATGGGTCCCAGATATCTACTATTGGAGAAATCGGCCTATGCTTGCAAATGGGGCCAACATGGTTCGACGTCGACTTCCAAGTAATAGATGTCCCGGCATCCTACAATTTGCTGTTAGGACGGCCCTGGATCCATGCTGCTAGAGCCATAGCATCGACCCTGCATTAGGCGATAAAGTTTGAATGGAATCACCAAGAGGTGATCATTCATGGCGATGGTAGTAACCCCATATATAGTCGCTAGAACATCCCAATGATCGGAGGCAGAAGAAGAATAGGCGGAGAAGCATACCACCACATCGAAAGAGTCAACGCTGTAGATAAGGATAAGTGGTGGGACAACAAAATCGAAAGTATCCTAAATTGGTGTGGGTATGAGCCTGGAAAGGGACTTGGTAAAAATCTTCAGGGGATCACTAGGCCCATCAAACTAACGAAGCATGGTACTACATTTGGCTTAGGGTACAGTTATACTTGGGAAGAATTCCAAAGCTGGTCGCCACTATGCCGCAGTCCCTACTATCTATTGGAGCTTTCGATACCTAGCCTGGAGCAAACCTTCCAGCCGGCAGATACTATAAATGGGTCAGAGAAAGACGAAGCGTTGGCAGCCATGAGGAATTTGTTTCTGGAGGATGATGATAAGGGCTGTTGTGTTCTTTTCGAGGAGGAAGGAGAGGAAGGCCCTTCCATACAAGCTGTCAACCGGGGAGACCGCCTCAGCAATTGGTCAATTAGGACTGTCAGGGCCCGGAAGGCTTCGGGGTAGCAAGGCTAAAAAAAAGCACCATGCATTTCATTTTTTTTAGCTTACTTTACTAGTTGATTTTCTTTCCGCATTGTCTTTAATTTTAAAAAGAGCTCCGATGTTTCAAACAATTATGAATTTAATCAAAGCATTTCAGTTTGTCATATATCGCGCTCTTATTATTTTCTCTATCATCTACTCTATTTTTATACAGCATTACTATTACTTACCTTGATGATGAACCAACGATTGTGACTTGCAACGAAACAACGCAACAAAAGGACATTGACTCAGACGAAGATGAGATACCTGAAGAGGTCGTCAGAGAAGTTGAGAATTTTTAGAATAGACTTAAGTCTAACCTGGAAGAAACTGAGGTCATTAATTTGGGAGATACAGAAAATGTCAAAGAAACTCGCATTAGTGTTCACCTGTCGCCATCAGAAAAGGAAGGATATACGGAATTTCTAAAGGAATATGAGGACATATTCGCCTGGTCGTATGATGATATGACTGGTCTCAGCACATCCATTATAGCTCATAAACTGCCAATAGATCCAACCTGTCCGCCGGTAAAACAAAAGCTCAGAAAATTCAAACCCGACATGAGTTTGAAAATCAAAGAAGAACTTACTAAGCAGGTCAAAGCCAAAGTTCTCAGGGTGGTGGAATATCCAACGTGGTTAGCCAATATCGTGCCAGTACCAAAAAAGGATGGGAAGGTTAGAATCTGTGTCGACTACCGGGATCTTAACCGGGCTAGTCCCAAAGATGACTTCCCCTTGCCAAACATATACATTCTTATCGATAACTGCGCCAAGCATGAGTTGCAGTATTTTTTTGATTGTTTCTCCGGGTACCATCAGATATGGATGGATGAGGAAGATGCAGAGAAAACGGCTTTCATCACACCGTGGGGAATGTATTGTTACAAAATGATGCCGTTTGGGTTGAAGAATGCTGGCGCCACCTATATGAGAGCCATGACTACTATCTTTCACGACATGATACACAAGGAGATTGAGGTATATGTGGACGATGTCATCATCAAATCCAAGAAAGCCACTGATCATATGGAAGACCTGAGAAAGTTCTTCAACAGACTGAGGAGGTACAATCTAAAACTAAATCCTGCCAAGTGTGCATTCGGGGTTCCTACTGGAAAATTACTGAGTTTCATCATGAGTCGTTGAGGAATAGAATTGGACCCATCAAAAATAAATCCATTCAAGAATTGCCACCATCAAAGAACAAGAAGGACGTAATGAGTTTCTTGGGAAGACTCAACTATATTAGCCGATTCATAGCTCAGTTCACGGTCATTTGTGAACCCATCTTTAAAATGTTGAAGAAAGGCGCTGCTACTAAATGGACTGACGATAGTCAGAAAGCCTTAGATAGAATCAAGGAATACCTGTCAACGCCACCAGTCTTGGTTCCAACCGAGCCAGGAAGTCCTCTATTGCTTTATCTCGCGGTTTTGGATGGAACATTCAGTTGTGTTCTGGGACAACATGATGAAATGGGGAGGATGGAGCAAGCAATCTACTATCTCAGTAAGAAGTTCACCCCGTAAGAGGCCCGGTATTCTTTATTGGAGCGCACCTGTTGTGCTATGACTTGGGTAGCTCAGAAATTGAGGCATTATTTCTGTGCCTACACTACTTATCTCATATCCAGGATGGACCCGCTGAAGTATATCTTCCAGAAGCCCATGTCCACTGGCAAGCTCGCCAAGTGGCAAATCTTGCTGAGTGAATTCGACATTATTTTCGTGACTCAGAAAGCAATCAAGGGTCAAGACATAGAAGATCACCTTGCCGAGAATCTCGTCGGTGGAGAATACAAACCCCTGAAAACGTATTTTCCCGATGAAGAAGTGTCCTTTGTAGGAGAAGATATTGCAGAATCCTACGATGGTTGGAGGTTGGTTTTTCGACGGAGCCGAAAATTTCAAAGGAGTTGGCATAGGAGCAGTCCTAGTATCAGAAACCGGCTAGCATTACCCAGTATCCGCCAAGCTCAGTTCCCTTGCACAAATAATATGGCTGAACACGAAGCTTGCATCCTAGGGCTCAAGATGGCCATTGACATGAACATTCAGGAGCTGCTAGTGATCGGGGATTCAGACTTGCTCATACATAAAGTTCGAGAAGAGTGGGCAACCAAGAACTCTAAGATACTCCCTTACTTGCATCACATATAGGAGTTAAGGAAAAGATTCACAAAAATGGAATTTCACCATGTCCCCAGGGTCCAGAGCGGGTTCGCTGATGCATTGGCTACTCTGTCATCCATGATTCAACATCCAGATACAAATTTCATTGATCCCATCCCAGTAAAGATTTATGATCAGCCAACTTATTGTTCTCACGTTGAGGAAGAAGCGGATGGAAAACCATGGTTCCACGACATCAAGGAGTACTTGACAACATGAGAATATCTAGAACTTGCCAACGCTACTCAGAAGCGCACACTTAGGAGATTATCCAACAACTTCTTTCATGGCGGGGGAATCCTGTATAGGAGGACTCCCGATTTGGGTTTACTGAGATTTGTCGAAGCAAAAGAAGCCTCCAGACTATTGGACGAAGTGCACGCAGGGACTTACGGGCTGCATATGAATGGTTTTGTCTTAGCAAAGAAGATACTCCGAGCAGGGTATTTTTGGATGACTATGGAAACAGATTGCATCCTGTTTGTTCGCAAGTGCCATCGCTGTCAGATATATGCAGACATGATAAAAGTGCCTCCTAACAAGCTTACTGCAACAAGCTCATCGTGGCCATTCGCCGCTTGGGGAATGGACGTCATTGGGCCTATCAAGCCTGCCGCATCAAACGGGCACAGGTTTATCCTGGTGGCAATTGATTATTTTACTAAGTGGGTTGAAGCAGCGTCGTACAAGGAAGTGACTAAGAAATTTATGGTAGATTTTGTCCGTGACCGTATTGTTTGCCAATTCGGAATTTCGTAATCAATCATCACCGATAGTGGTTCCAACCTCAATAGCGACTTGATGAAAGCAATGTGTGAGGCATTCAAGATTAAACACAAGAATTCTACAGCCTACGGGCCTCAGATAAATGGAGCTGTAGAACTAGCCAACAAAAATATCAAGAAGATACTAAGGAAGATGGTTGAAAGTCACAAACAATGGCATGAGAAGTTATCATTCGCCTTATTGGGATACCGCACAACGGTCCGCACATCGACCGGAGAAACTCCCTACATGCTGGTTTATGGTACAGAGGCGGTCATCCCCGTCGAGGTAGAAATTCCTTCCTTGAGGATCATACAAGAAGCAGAGTTGGACGACGCAGAATGGGTAAAAGGTCGCTACGAGCAGTTAGCCCTTATAGATGGAAAAAGGATGAATGCAGTTTTCCACGGTCAGTTATATCAGAACAGAATGTCCAGAGCCTTCAACAAAAGAGTTAAGCCAAGGAAGTTTACACCAGGGCAGCTGGTGTTGAAAAAAGTATTCCCACATCAAGACGAAGCCAAGGGAAAATTCTCTCCCAACTGGCAAGGAACATACAAGGTTCATCGGGTTCTAACTGGAGGAGCCCTTATTCTTGCAGAAATGGATGGAGAAGTCTGACCAAAGCCAATCAATTCAGATGTAGTGAAATGATACTATGTGTAACCACTTATGATTCCCTTTATGATGTAATTTGAACTACGCCAGACCTGATTCTTGTTTAAGAAGGGATATGTAGGCAGCCCTATGGGTTCGGTCATAATTTAATAAAAATTCCATTTTTCCCCCGCTATTGGAACTGGGGCAAAAATTTGAGGAGGACCCTCAAAATTCCGAAGTTAGTTTCAGCCACTCGTCGCCAGGAATGCCACCTCAGTAAGCTGGGGCAGAATTTTGAGGAGGACCCTCGAAATTTCGGAGTTGATTTTTTCAGCCATTCAGCGCAGCCGTCACAGTGCTAGCCCAGTAAACTGGGGCAGAATTTTGAGGAGGACTCTTAAAATTCCGGAGCAAGAGAGGTTGCAATGTCTTGAACCACGTCACAGTCGTTGGTTCATCTAAAGAAAACTATTTTCTTCTTGCACTATATTTACTAAATCATGCATAACTATTATTCAAATTGCTTCTATTTAGCAACGCTACCCCAATGATACGCAACGCCAGAAGCCAGGAGAAAACGAACTAGCCTTTCCCCCTTACAAAACTCATGATTTTTTTGGATGCAGACACTCAACCTACAAAATCGTCAGGTATATTTACATACGCATACTTTTGCAAGAATGCAACTCTTCTTGGGATCATCACTTATCCGGAATCGCTATCCATACACAACTTTCCTGTCAGTCATGACATCGTGATCGGAAATCAGCTAAGAAATCTCACTACTATTCGTCCTTTTATCTTCTTGCATTGCATAAGGCTACCTTTCTGCCTTCCGAGACTAAGCGTTGTCTCCATCTGAATTCTTGCATTGTATAAGGCTACCTTTCTGCCTTCCGAGACTAAGCGTTGTCTCCATCTGTATTCTTGCATTGCATAAGGTAAGGCTACCTTTCTGCCTTCCGAGACTAAGCGTTGTCTCCATCTGTATTCTTGCATTGCATAAGGCTACCTTTCTGCCTTCTGAGACTAAGCTTTGTCTCCATCTTCATTCTTGCATTGCATAAGGCTACCTTTCTGCCTTTCGAGACTAAGCGTTGTCTCCATCTGCATTATCCCCATTGCATAAGGCTACTTTTCTGCCTTTCGAGACTAAGCACTGTCTCCATCTGCATTTTTTGCATTGCATAAGGCTATTTTTCTGCCTTCCGAGACTAAGCGTTATCTCCATCTGCATTTTTGCATTGCATAAGGCTACCTTTCTGCCTTTCGAGACTAAGCATTGTGTCCATCCTGCATTATCTGCATAAGGCTACCTTTCTGCGTTCGGAGGTTAAGCTCTATCTCTACTTGCATGGCTGAAATACCGCCACTTTATCTTTCTTGCATGGCTGGAATATCGCCACCTTTACTTACGTCTTGCAATCGGCTGAAATATTGCCAAACTTTATTTAAATTTTACATCAGCTGAAACATCGCTTGTTTGATTTAAATTTTGTCGGCTGAAGTATCGCCATTTTACTTTTTACGCCGGCTGAAACATCGCCTGTTTGATTTAAATTTCTGTCGGCTGAAATATCGCCATTTTACTTTTTACATTGGCTGAAACATCGCCTGTTCGATTTAAATTTCTGTCAGCTGAAATATCGCCATTTACACTCTTTGCATCGGCTGTAATATTGCCATTTACGCTTTGCATCGGCTGAAATACCACCAAATCTTGCATCTCATGGGCTGAAATATCGCCAAACTATCCGAGGGCGTCATTGTTTGGAGGCACCATCTTCATAGCCTGAGAACACCATGCCATGGCCCGAGGACCCCACTTTATATCCTGCACATCATTATTCAAAGGCATCATGGTTCAGAGGCACCATTATCATTGCCCGAGAACATCATTTCATAGCCTGCGAATCCTTTAATTTTGCGCTTCATGGCCCAGGACATCATGGTTCGAGGACGTCATCCTAACCGTCCAAGGACATTATTCATGGTCCAATGGGAACTTGCATTATGTTTAAGTTTATGCACAATATACGCCCGTATTGCTTACTTGCAGGTACACCGGCTAGCAACGACCGTCTCAGCAGGAGCGATCCCGCTCCGGTCCTCGCTGCTGATCCAGTTTCAAACACTTCTTGCCCCATAAGAATCGTGCCCATCTCTTTCAAATCGCCATCGACATGTTCCGTCAATGTTTCCTGAACTACATACGGCCTGATTCCTGTAAAACCAGGGATATGTAGGCAACTCAGAAATCGGAGCTCGGTCAAACTCTTTTCAAATCGCCGCTTCCGGTCAAAATTGGCCATCATATCTTTACCCGACAACTCTTTCATCCTTCCCGGGTAAAGAGGGGCAGCTGTTGATATCCAATTTTTCCCTAAGTATTTTTATACCCAAAATACTTCCAAAATAACATATTGGTGCATATATAAGCACACCCAAGAGTTTTGGCATTTTTAAATGATTTTTAAACCAATTTATTTCCTATTTTAATACAACAAAATCCAATAATTATTTACAAAATTATCATTCTTGGTGAATAATTTATTCTATTCTCACATTTACACCAAAATATAATTAAGGTAATTTTTGCATATTTTTTACAAGTTCATTTGGTATTTTAAAGCTAAATTGCATATTGTTGCAATAATAGCCTATCTTGTAATTTATGGCATTTTATGTTTATAAAATTAGTCCCAGCATTTTTTAATTAATATGTATATAATATTAATTTACCCAGTACTCTTAATTTGCTTTTTAAAAATCATATTACTATTTTATAATAATTTTAAAAGGAAAATTGGCTATTTACGACCTAGCCCTAATTACATTTCAGTTATAGCCAAATTGGCACCCCTATTCAACCCAATTCAGCCCCAAAATTGAGCCCAAATCACCCCTGCCCAATTTCGTCCTAACCCGACCCAGTACCCATTTAAACCAAACCCATCTGTTTTCTTCTAATCTGAGTCGTTGATCATTTTGATCAACGGCCCAGACCTCCCCTTTCCTTTTTTAATTCCAAACGACCTAAATGCTATCTCATTTTTTCTCGATCACCACCTCTGAATCCCCTCCTCTCTCAATTCTCTCTCAACTGACCTCAAACCCTAGCCGCTGCCTCTCACTAAAACCCTAATCTATGGCTTCTCAGGTTCATCGGAGGCATATACTAGCCTCTCATGGCTTCGGCGTGCTCGTTTCTAAGGTCCTATGGCCAGGTCTTGAAGGGTTTTGACCAAGCCTTGGCTCGATGATTGTTCTCCGGTCGTCTTCAACCTTTGTCCGGCCAATCATGGCTATTCGAGTTCGACCTTCGACTTTCCTGCTCAGATCGATGGTTTCCAAAGCCTTTCTCATCACCTGGGTTTCTTACGAAACCCTAATCTCTGAGGTTCCTTCGATTTATTTTTAGATCTGCTCCGGATCTATGTGTGTGCGAACCTTCTATGCATTTTTCTAGAAGTTTCTTTAATTTTTGCTTTCAGAAATTCTTTATTCTTCAAGTAGGGTTTCATGTCAAGTTATTTCAAATCTCTTCTCCGATTCTCAACATGTTTTATTGTGTTTTGTTTGTGTTGTTTTCTATCTGAGTTAGCATGTTGAAAACCCTAATTTTTGCTATTTTGTTTAAGTTTCTTAGTCTGTTTGTTAATATTCATTTGATTTACCTTATTTTTTTTTATCTGAGTTAGCATGTTGAAAACCCTAATTTTGGGGATTTTGTTTGAGTTTCTGTTTGTTAATATTCACTTGATTTACCCTTCTTCTATACCTGAGTTAGCATAGTGAAAACCTAATTTTTGAGGCTTATCCGAGATTCTGAATCTGTTTATTTGTTTATCTGCTTATCTCCTCTAAACTCGATTGATTTTCGAAAACCCCAGTTTTTTGGGGACTATTCGATTTCTTTGAAATTGTTTGTGCAACTCGTATGGTTTTCACTCAACTCTTTGCATGCTTCTGATCTTCTTCTCTATTGTTAAACACTGAAACCTGACTATCATGCTTCGAGTGTTTTCTTTTGAGCTACTACTATATGCTGTTCTTTTGCCATAGCTTGGCTTCGTGTGTCTATTATTTATGCATTCATTTATATACTGAGTTCCTTCTGTGATTGATTTTTTTTCAAACTCGTAATTGATTTCAAAACTTTTCCTTTCATGAAATTCTGATTTTTACCCTCCTGTCAGGGGTTAATTGATTCGTTTTCCTTTGATTGGCATCACTGAATCTTTCCAAAAATAACTTCAAATCTTGTACTTAGACTTAATTTCCTATTATATGACTTTACTGTTTCTTTTATGGCAACAACCATTCTGCTTAC
Source organism: Nicotiana glauca (assembly GCA_026770625.1). Classification (NCBI taxonomy): domain Eukaryota; kingdom Viridiplantae; phylum Streptophyta; class Magnoliopsida; order Solanales; family Solanaceae; genus Nicotiana; species Nicotiana glauca. The sequence continues at coordinate 36,119 of MU700354.1, forward strand.
AAGATTGATTCTCCTTTCCTTATTTGGATCCTGTTAGTATCCGTTTGAATAAGAATCCCCTGATTAAAGGGGAGTTTTATGCTAATTGATTCTTATTTTTGATCATGCCCATATTTGTGTTGGATTTGTACTTATTAACTCTACTCGTTTTCAAAAAGCTATAAATACTCTCCTCCCTTTCCTTTGAACACAACGAACACAGACAAACAATCTGAGTTCAAAAATCACTCTTAAAAAACTCTATCTCTCTTTTCTGCTACTTGTGCTGTTGCTTGGCTGTGGACTTTTGTTTGCTCTACTTTCTTCTGCACTTTTGCTTCTCTACTGGTATGTTCTAGTTAATTTTCAAGCTTCAACAACAACATGTTTCATTCCTGTCTACTTATGATCATGTTTTCTTTGGTTAACATGTGTTTCTAACATGCTGTAACATGTCCCTTTCCCTTGTAATTCAATGTTTAATTTATGTGTACATCCTGTCAGTTGTTGGATATTTATTTGATACTTTATGATCCCAAACCCTCATATCCCCTTTATATGCTTTAAGTTATGGTTCAGAAATATGGCAATGTTTGAAATCATTGTCCATGGATATGAACTGGGCCCTTTGGGGCTCTAAGCTTGTCAATTTCCCATCCCTATTCCCTCATTGCATGTGCTGAGTAACATCCTTAGCGTGCCAGTATTTCTGATTATTGTTCAGGCCATGGCTTGACCCCCAGTAGGTCTTTACTCCCTAAATATTTGATTAATAGGTTTGGTCAGGGGTGTGCCTGTCTATTTTGTGGCTGGGCATGACCACCAGCCTGCCTGGGTAGCCCTTATCCCTTCTTTTGCACTTACACCTCATTCTTAGAACTTAAGTTCTGCCCCTCTTGTGTGAGCCTTACCTTGGGACCCTGGATCTCTCTCTGAACTTGGACACATAAGGGCTGGCCCTTCCACACTGCACAACTCAATTTCTATTCAACATCTTGGGTGTATGCACTGCCTGGGGTTCCTGAAATCCCTTGGATCTCTGAAACACCCTAGATGAGAGAAGGTTTGGAAATCTGGATCTCGGAAGTGGCTCAATCTCATATTATTAGGCCTCAAGTCTGGATTAGGCTGCTCGGATGTAGCTGAGGGTTTCTGATGTATTTTTAATTCCAGTTTATTTCTTTTGGGCTGTAATAACTTGTATAAACTCGGGGAACTTAGTAAAAAGGGGGATGAGATTTAATTTTTATGCATCAAGGGTAGAAATCCTGCCTATAGGAATTTGTTATGATTTCTGCAATTTCACACCTAGAAATCCTGCCTATAGGAGTTTGTTATGATTTTTGCAACTTCACACCTAGAAATCATGCCTATAGGTTAACTTTCAATTTCTGCAAATACACCTAGAAATCATGCTTATAGGATTCATTCATAATTCCTGCATCTCCGCGCATAGATATCCTGCCTATAGTTCAATTTCTAAATTCGTATAAAATATGGTCTATAAACTATTGCTTTCTGCATTTATAAACACCGCTAGGCAAATAGTTCATAGGTTCAATAATGAAAGCCGCATATAGATACCATATTCATAGGACTTTTTTTAATGTCTAAAAAAGGGTTATCTAAATCAGGAAGCGATAGAAAGCATGCCTATAGGAAATTTCGAATCTGAATAGAGGTAATATTAACTGTTAAACTCTTAATGTCCCTATTAAAATTGGTAACTCCCTTTAGTCTGCAACTTCTTTTCTAAAATTAGTATATAACACGTCTAGCTTTAACCAACACTTTGATGTTCAATTAGATCGGTTTTAGTCAATTGCATTCGAGTAAGCCTAATGTAGACTTTTCGCCTGAAAATATGCGTTGAACCAGTCCGCTCATCGCTTTATTTAATTAAGACCAAAATCAGTACGTGAGATACATGCTAAACTCTGTTATTTTTGATGGTTTATGAAGGCATTTTTGAGCCTTGTTTGCTTGTCTGTTTCCCTCTATTTGCAATTACTTGTTTTGGTTGACGCCTTAGCATTTTATCCTTTGAAACTTCTAAAGGCCCCAAATCCCTTTCCCTTTAGGATTAGTAGTCCATTTTGCCTCCGGGACTGATAGGATTGGGACGGGTAATAGCATGCAATAAGTAGCGATACCATTCTACGCTTTAATACCTTAACAGGGTGGGAAGGCTAGACATGGAGATGATAATCACACGATAACACTATGCGTACAATTGGGTACTAGTGTTGTGTGAATGATCCATGTAATGTATAAACCTAGGACCCCCCTCCCTCTTTATTGGTTGTTATTTTCAGGTTTTCAAAAGCTGTCCAATCTTTTTTTAAACTTCTGCTTCTTTTCATTTCTTTTAAGTTACTTTCCTCAATTATTTGACCCCTTCCCTTTATTTGTGTATCTCTTCTTTAATCACAAATCGCTTCCTTCCCAAACTTCAGGCTCTATTAAATCCTTTTTGTTTTTTTTATTTGTAACTGTTATGTGAAAGATTCTTGTATTTGAAATGCTTGCTTGTCTACTTGTTTGGTTGCATTTAAAGTCACAATTGTAGCATGGCCGGGAACCACACTAGTGGATCTTGGGGGGTGCCTAACACCTTCCCTTCGAGATAATTTCTAGCCCTTACCCAAACTCTGGTTTTCATCTCAAATTCTTTTTTTTGAAGTGTCCTAATGCGCTATAATAATTAGGTGGAGACTCTCCAAAAATCCAAAACCCAATTCCCAAACGGGAATAGAGTTGTCCTCCCAAATGTCGTAAACCCGATTTTGCGAGAAAAATGGGGCGTCGACATGCATCATTAAAAACTCAATACAATTTCATTTATGTTAACCCACCACTATTTACCTTCTTCTTCATTCAAAATATTATCTTCAAGACCCACTCTTAGGTTTTATAAAATACTCCATTATAACTTCAAATAAACTTTATAAACATGCTACCCATACTTCAATATATCATACATGTGAAGCTCAAGTGAAGGGATTACCTCTTGGTGGAAGAATCTCACTTTTCCTCTTTTTGATGCTTTTGAAGATTCAATACATTTTCTATGGATTTTGATGCATTAATGATATTAAAACTAACATTAAATGGTGTTATGTATCCACAAATGCATTAGAAACACTTACTTTGAAGTGTTTTGATGAGGAACGTGCTCCTCCTTCTCTCTAGATTCAAGTCCTAACTCTAAAATTTCATCTCTCTCTCTCTTCCCGAAATAGCCACTTTTGCAATTTTGATAGCATACACGGTACATACACCTCCAGCGTAGCTACACTCACTTCCTCTTCATCTTCTCTTTCTTTGACAAGCTTGCTGGAATCAGCTAAGCACAAAGCAGTATAGCTACGCATAGCTCGTGTGTCTACGTGGCTGATGTGCTACCCTTCAGTAAAAATATCATAACTTTTTGTATGAATATCCAAATGATGAATGATTTAAATAAATGAAAACTAGACTCATAGATATTTAATTTCATAGGTCGTATACCATATAAACCTATATTTTGGTAGTTATGCTCGTTTAAAGTTAAATGTAACGACCCGACCAGTCATTTTGAGAATTAGAGTTCAGTTCAGTGGCTTAAGGTCTGGGTTGCTGTGTATTGTGTATTATAACTTGCATGTGTGGTTGATTTTGTATTTCGAATGTTGTGGGATTGATTTGAAAGAATGATTCTTGTTTTAGAAGATTAAGTGAAAAGAGTAGACTGGAGTTTGACCTTGTTTAGACGACTCCGGCTTTGTATGTTGATTTTGGACTTAGGCGTGTGTTTGGATTTGTATTTGGAGGTCCGTCGGTTAATTTGTTGCATTTTGGCAAAAGTTGGAAAGTTGAAGGTTTGGAAAGTTGAGATGTTTGACCGGGAGTTAAATTTGTTGATATCAGGCTCGGATTGGGAGAATGCTGCAAAGACCACTATTTTTGGTTTTGGATTAGACGTGGATACACTTTTTGATAATGGAAAGGCCCAACATAAATTACTTATTTTTTGAGAGTTGGATTAGCTCCATTATGTCATTTGGGACTTGCATGCTAACTTTGACGTCATTTCCGGTTGATTTGATATGATTCGGTGCATTTTGTAGAAGTTGAAAGTTTATAATTTCATAAAGTTTGATTTGAGGTGAGATTCGTAGTTTTGATATTGTTTTAGGTGATTTGAGGCCTCGAACAGGTGCGCTTTATATTATAGAACTTGTTGGTATGTTTTGACGGGGTCCCGAGGGCCCCGGGTGTGTTTTAGACGTGTTTCAGATGTTTGGATCATGTTGGGTGAAGCTGTTGTGTGCATGAGCTGGTGTGATCGCACCTACAGAAATTTAGGTGCAGGTGCAGGTGCCGCAGAAGAGATAGAGTTGGCGCAGAAGCGTATTTTGGGCAGGCCAGGTAAGTTTGCAGATGCGGAGAATGGGTCGCATCTGCAAAAGCATAGGATCGGATTGTGAGGCGCATAAGCGAAGGAGTCTCGTAGAACCGGAAGGTTCATCGCACTTTGTGACGACCCGGCCTGTTATCTTAAGAATTAATGCCTCGATCCCCTATTAACTGCCTTCCCCAAGTCTATTTTTGCTAATTTGAATTTTCCAGGGTGTTCAGTTTTGAATTTCGTAGAGTTCTGGGACACTTTGTCCCTAAATGAGAGCTTAAGTGTTGGAAAGTTACTCGTAGTCAAAAGAGTGTGAAGACAGCGTTGGAATGGAAAACTTATAGTTCTGTTAGCTCTATTAGGTGATTTTAGGGTTGGGAGCGTGTTCGGAACGCGTTTTGGAGGTCCGTAGCTAAATTAGGCTTGAAATGTCGAAGTTGGAATTTTTTGAAGTTTCCGGTCCGATAGTGAGATTTTGATCTGAGGGTCAAAATGAAATTTCGAAAGTTGCAGTAGCTCCGTCATGTCATTTGGGATATGTGTGTAAAAATTTCAGGTCATTCAGACGTGATTTGGTTAGGTTTTTGATCGAAAGCGTATTTTGAAGATTTGGAAGTTCATAAGCTTGATTTTTGGTTTCATTCGTCGTTTTGATGTTGTTTGATGTGATTTGAAACTTCGAGCGAGTCCATGTTGGGTTATATGACTTGTGTGTGTAATTAGATGGGGTGCCGGGGGGCCTCGGGTGTATTTCGGATGGGCTACGGATTATTTTCCTCCTATTTTGAACTGCTGTAACTGCTGCTTCTGATATCCTTCTTCGCGATCGTGAAGATTCTCCCAAGATTGCGATGCCTTGCTGAAGACCACCTCAAAAACCTTCTTCGCCTTCGCGTCTGTCTACTCACGTTCATGAAGCTCTGTTTAATTCTTCATCGCGTTCGCGTATAAACGTCCGCGATCGCGAAGGTCTATTTTCCCATGCTTCACGATCGCATCCCTAACCACGCTTTCTTATAAGCCACCATCCCACTGCTCTTCGCGTTCGCATCCTTTTCACGCAAACGCGATGTACATTTCTGGTCCTTCTCGAGTTTACTATATGCGATCGCGACCATTGTTCCGCGATCGTGATTAACAAAATCACTGGGCAGACATATTAAATCCCAAACTCGAGGGTTTTCACCATTTTATCACATTTTGACTTCTAGAGCTCGGTTCTTGGTGATATTTGAAGGGATTTTCAGCTGGGTGACTTGGGTAAGTGTTTCTCACTCGACTTAGCCTAATTTCCATGAATCTCCTCTTAATTTCATCCTTTAATTTTGAATTTTGAATAAAAATTGGGTAAAACTTCATAGACCAAATTATTGAGTTTTCAGTGGGTGTTTGACCCCCGATTTGAGAGATTTTTATATGGTTAGACTCGTGAGAGTACGAGGGTTCTGAAAATGTAAAATTTATCCAATTCCGAGACGTTGGCCTGAGAGGCATTTTGGTCATTTTACCTAATTTCATGTCTTAGTTTTGAATTAAATCATAGAATCAGTTGCTTGAGATGTTATTTACAATATGTAATTGAATTGAATAGATTTGGGCCATTTGGAGTCGGGTACTCGTGGCAAGAACGTGGTTTCTAGTTGATTTTGAGTCGGTTCGAGGTAAGTATCTTGCCTAACCTTGTGTGGCGGACTTCCCCTTAGAATTTGAGTCTTTTTTGTTGATTGTATTCCTTGTACGCGAGGTGACGAGTGCGTGCTCGGATTTATTTGTGGAAAATTGCCCCTTTTAGGCTCTTAGATCGTTGTAATCACCGAATATGAAGTTGTTCTTGATACGATTGAGTTCCTTGTTATTAGTTTCACCTCTACATGACTTACTTAGAATTTATCTGCTCTTTTTGGTTATTCTCGTTGCCTAATTGACTTTTACTTGTTTAATAGTAGACATTTACCCTTCAATAGTCACATTATCATTCCTAACTGCTTGTCTTTATTTGAAAAGCATTATTTCTATCTCTTGTGTAATTAATTGGTCTTAATTGGAAAGAAGTTAGATATCCTATATTTTGTTGATATTTCCTTAATTGTAATTAATTAATTCATGTTGACTTCCTTGTTGTTGAACTGAGTATTATGGAATTGTTGTTTCGTATTATTTCTCCTTTGTTGAGTTGGTCTTATTGCACTTAGTATTCTCTGTTACGGTTATTCCTTGTGAGTTAGTTGTACCGTCTTTGGTGAACGGAAATACCTGAGTTGATTCTCTTGCTTTGGTCCTGTATATATTGTCATTTGTTTTGTGGTACTTGAGACTGTGATGCACGAGGTTTGTGCCGTGCGGTCGTTGATACTATGATGCACGAGATTTTTGCCGTGCTGCTGTTGGTACTGTGATGCACGAGGTCTCTGCCTTGCGGTTGTTGTTGAAGGGTTGCACGAGGCCTTTGCCGTGCTATTGTTTCTATTAATAATGCGGGATATGTTATATGCTTAGATGTGGTGGAATTAGGTGGGAACATTGTGATGCACATGTAGCGAAATAAGGCAGTGCCTATTATATTATTATTTGCACGCATTGCGTAATAAGGTGGGCTATGTCGGGGGTTGATTGTAAAGAAATGTGACGGCCTGTGGAGGCATTCCTATTTGTTTAATATTGTGATTGTGGGTTATTTACCTGTATGAGCTTTACCGCTTGGAAGTTGTGAGGAAACATCGTACGTGCGGTCCATTCTCCTTTTCATGTTTACTAGTTGGTAGAATTCTTGTTAAAAACACTTGCACAAGCATACACGTAGTTGGACACCCCATTAGAGGTGAATTCCTTCCGATTTTGCTAAGGGTGGAGATACGCCCTCGTTCATCCATTATATATGTGAGAGTGGTCCTAGTTAGTGAGTTAGTTGTCATCATGACCGTGAGATTGATGGGGCACAGGATGCCAAGTGTTAGATTTCAGATGCTGGGTTTTTTTTCGTGAGTTGTGGTTGTTAGAGATTTTTGGTAAAATTGTGGGAAGAGTTGAATAAGACCTTATGTGAACATCATTGTAGGATATGAGTTATTGACTTGTTTTCCCCTTGCTGTGTTGTGACCTTAGGATTTGGATTGTGATTCTTCCGTCATTTCGTATCATATTATTATATTCTTGTTGTTACTTGTTGTCCTTTTTCCTTATTGTGAATTGTAGCATTTTTAGTCATTCATGCAGACTTTACATATTTAAATATCGGTTCCATTATTCCTATGATTATACTGTTTATTTGACCGGTAGGTGCCTTGACTGTTCCTCGTCACTACTCCACCGAGGTTAGTCTTGATACTTACTGGGCACCGCCGTGGTGTGCTCATTCTACTCTTCTGCACATTTTTGTTGTGCAGATACAGGTACTCGCGTTCAGTTCTGTCAACCTTGGAAGGAGGCGTTTCTATAGAGACTTTGAGGTATATCTGCTACGTCCGCAGACCGAAGAGTCACTTTCTATCTTCTGTAATAAGTATAGTTCTCTCAGTATTTTTCCTTTGTATAGACATTCGTGAGTCAGAGCCTCTAACTTGTGATTTGTGAGATTCTGGGTTTTGGGAATTTTGTTAGCTTCGAGAGCTGCTATTGTATGTGCCAAGCGGCACCCTAAATACTGTATATTTTACCAGTTCAGTTTTAATTATTCTTCCGCAATTATGGTTATCTTCCGCATTGTTAGGCTTACCTAGTCGTAGGGACTAGGTGCCGTCACGACATGTTCATAGAGGGCGAACTGGGATCATGACACACCTGCGCTATCGCAGGAGCAGAGATGTTTCCGCAGGTGCAATGGTAGGGCTTCAATGATTTTTTGAAGAAGCGAGTTTGTGGTTGCAAAAGAGACACCATAGAAGCGGATGCGAAAAGGTCTGGGCAGAAGCATTTATTCAAGGGTTTGGCCATTTTTATCATATCTTGAGTTGTAGACTTTGGAATTGGGCCATTTTGGAGGGGATCTTCACGTGTTGGTTTGGGATAAGTGTTGTTTACCTGGATTTTATTTTATTTTGTGATTCCATCTTTGTTTTTAGCATTAAATTAGTGAATTGAATAAAAATCTTTCACAAATGTAAATAAGGATTTGAAGGGCGATTTGATATCGGAATTTGATAATTTTGGTAGTTGGACTTGTATTGGAGCGGGTGTTCGGATTTTGTCAATTTTGTCGGGTTCTGAGGTGTGAGCCCGGGGTTAAATTTTTAGTTTTCATTAAAGATCAAAGTTTTATTATGCGGAATTGTTTCATATGGTTTTTATTTATGATGTTAAGTTATTTTCGCTAGATTTTAGCCGTCCGAAGATTGTTTCACTCGAGAAGGTCATTTTATAGTATCGGTTTAGCTTCTTTGAGGTATGTATCTTGCCTAACTTTGTGTGGGGAAAATTTCCCCTTAGGATTTGAGTCGTTGTGCTATTTGTATCATATGAAAGCTATGTACGCGAGGTGACGAGTACGTACTCGGGCTTATATATGAAAATTTACTAGTTTAGATTCTTAGTCTTCTTTCATGTACTTAATTGGAATTATTAGCACATGTTAAATCTTTTATTCGTCATGTCTATTATCACATGCCTTATTTGAAGTTGTCGTCACATGTCACATTCTTTACTTGTCGAATTTGTTGTTATATGCTTTATTCGAAGTTGTTACTGCTTATATCATTATGTGATTTTTCTTATTGTTGTGTTAATCTTAGTTGAAATTATTGTTAAATGATATCCTTTTGTTTCTTGGTGTGAGCACGTGATTTTTGCCTCACATGAATTACTCCCACAAAATCAAACAAAAATTGTCTATTTTTATTGTGTTCAATTTTGTGAATTTTCATGATATTTTTCAGTTATTGTTTGCATTTGTCTGTGCCTGTATATTTTATTTAATTAATAATAAATACAAAAATATCTTGCAATTGTATTTAGAATTTAATTTTACAATTCTCGAGTTGAGTAGTAAATTACTTATTTTACAAAAAAATCAAAAAATCAAAAAATAAAAATAAAAATAACGTACTTTGCATTTTAAGTGTTTAAATGGTGTGATTATTTTTATTTTAGTATTTAATTATTTTTTAAAATTACTATTTAGAGCTAATTAGTATTTTTAAGTCAATTTGGTTTTATAATTTAATTTGAGATTTTAGGTTTTAATTTTTGGAAAATAATTTAGGAAGGAAATAAAAGAAAAATTAGAAGAGCAGAAATCAGAATTGGGCTAAATCCGGTTAATTCAAAGAGGCCCAAACCAAATTCACCTGATCCAGTCCAAACCCATGTCAAAATCCAGTCCGTCTCCACACCCCATTAAAACGACGTCGTTTGGGTTCATTTGATCCAGGCCGTTGAATTAGTTCAATCGAACGGTCAAAAGCCTTCACCCATGACCTGACCCCGACCCGTTCTTAAATGACCGATCCAGCCTCGCCCCAACCTAAACGATGCCATTTTTAATCCCTTTAGATCAGAGCCATTGATTCCATTCAATCCAACGGCTCACGATCAATCCCTCATTTAATTACCCAAAACCCTTTACCCCTACCCAAACCAAACCCCCCCATTTCCTTTCCCCTCCCCCATCTCCAGAGACCCCTCCCTGTAACGCCACCGTCTTTCGCCCGCCGGAAAACGACCACGACGGCGGACGACAGCCAAACGCCACAAAAAATACACCCCAAACTCCCCTCACCCTCATCTTTCCGAATCCTCATTCCTTATCTTTCGAATCATTGTAGAACTCGTCGAATATTGAATCGAAGCGATGAACCCTAGCATCGCCACAGTTCTCCGGTGACGGCGCTGACTCTAAACCGTCCCAAATTAACACCCTACAACCCCCATGAACTCCTCATACCAAATCCATACCCCTTTTCCCTCGAATCAGACCGTAATGTTTCGAATCTTAAATCTAAAGGCGGAACCCTAAAATCTCCAAATACGCCAATCAGCCAGCGGACGACGATTTGAGTTTGAATTGAACATTAGTCGCGTGTTTTCGTCGAGTTTTCGTCGAAAACATACGATTAATGTTTACTTCGATCCAAAATCGGATTCTTCATAAGGTTCGTTCAAGGATTTGTTTTGATTCACCTGGTTTGGACAAGGTATTTTTCAGTATTTCCTTCTCCTCATTTTCTTTCCCTGTTCTTTTCTATTTTTCTCTTCATCTCCTTTGTTCTCTTTCTTGTTTTTCTGGTCGTTGTTTCATTTTTTGTTGTTGTTGTTGTTTCGACCAGTTATTAAAAAATTAGTTAGCATGAACTCATTACTAATTTCGTTTAATTCTGTCAAAAAGGACATAGGGTTAATTCTGTTTTGTCAATTTTGGTTATTATTGATTTAATCCATAGGCATTGAGTTAATAGTTAAAATGATCAAATTATTTACGAATTACTGTTTCTGAATGTTTTCCTGAACTTCAATGGATTTGTTGGATTAAACTTCCGATTGGTTTCATGCCTTTAAGTTCAATTTTTTTGGTTTAAATCCTGGGAATGATAATTGGACCCATATTTTGCCCGGGTTCAAGGGATATAGATAACATGGGATTAAAGGGTAATACCATAATCATAGGGGTTAATTTAGATAGTCTAGCCTAAAGGAACATTCAGTAATGGAATAAGGGCTGCTAATAAGTTTAGAGGGTACAATAGCTTATTAATTAAAAGGTACTAAGATTAGTGGATAATTAAGAATTGAGAGATAATTGGTAATGGGAACTGCACTAATGCTGTTTCTAAAAGCTAAAATGGGCACTAATGACTAAATAAAAGGCACTAGAGTAATGGGGTAATAGAAAAATTGAAAGATAAGTTTGATAGTGAGGAGTGCACTCACTGGTTGCCTATTTAAGAGGCTGTAAAATCAGGCATTAAGGAGGAGGTTTTTTTAAAAGAGAAATAACTCTGAAAATACTAAAAAGAGGGGACTACGGTTGAGGAGAGGGACACAGTCTGAAATTTGAGAGTTTGAGAGATCCTACAAAGTCTAACAAAGATCTAAAAACAGAATTCAAGAACAGATGCATAGATATATTTGAGAGCCAAGTACATTGAAAATACAGAAGCAAAGCTGCATAATTTTTACTAGTTTTATAGGCATTGAATAGCTAGAAAACCAGAAAAGAAAGTACAAAATAGGTTTGCATAAAGTCTGCTGTTCTTCTACATCTAATCACTGTTCCATGGAGTGCTAGTTTGAATTTTGGAGTCTGTTGAATAGCTTAGGCAGATTTAAAATTCACATAGATTTCAAAATTTGGTTTGAAGGTGCATCTTTGAAATTTCTGGGCTAAGCTATTTTGGAAAGCACTGTTTTATTGGAGTTACACACGTTGGAAGTTTAAAGTCTTGAGCCTGGGGTTATTTGCTGCTGTTACTACTGCCTTCCTCACTCTTTTTCTTTGCTTTTATCCAGGTACATGCTCTGAAATTATATAGTATTGATGTTCAAAGTTGAAGATTGTAGTAGGAATGGAACTTTGAAGTATTTGTTTGTTCGCAACTCTAGTTTTATTTCTTTGATATGCATCTTCCAGTTGTGTGTCTGTATTTAGTTTAATTTCCTCCTGTATAGCCATTTATGCCATCAGATGTTACATTCTCATTTTAGGGTCTAATTGATTATGTTAAAATGTAATAGATTCTGGAATATTTGGGACTTTATGGGTATGATCTAAGTAAGTCAACAATGGGACATGATGTTTGATTGTATAGAGTGAGTAGGTGATAAAGTTGTTTGATGGAGTTGTTTCTTTAATGATTTAAGTTTAATTATATAGTATGATTTGTGTCACACCTCCTTTTTATGTTTACTACATCCCGTGAAGGGCATAATAAAGGAGTTTTTCCACTTTAAGGACAATCGAAACGGGATTTATTTTTTATTAAAAGTTCAGAGTCGCCACTTGGAAAATTTATGGTGTCCAAAGTCACCGGTTTGAATCCCGAATTGAGGAAGGGTTTGACTCTGTTAACAGTCCGCGAACCAGAAATCCGGATAAGGAATTCTGTTAACCCGGGAGAAGGTGTTAGGCACTCCCGAATTCCGTGGTTCTAGCACGGTCGCTCAACTGTTGTATTTGATTTTATCTGATTCCCATATATATTCTATTTTATGTGCTTTTTATTAATAACCTGCTTTTATTGTTGAATTTTACAAGAATTGCAACATCGTGAAAATGTATCTCGAACCACGCCGTACCAGTACGCCAGTGGCTTTTAACACATTTCGACTTCGTTGAGATTTGGATTTGGGTCACATAAATGTACACCTGCATTTAAGAATGTAATATTATTATCAACCGCGCCTAAAGCATCTACGTATTTATTAGCTTTGGGAAAGATCATTAAATTCGTTAAACGATCCTTCCGAGTTACTAAGTATTTTAATAAACATTTATTGAGGGCCGCAAATTGTAGTTTTATTTGGCGAGGCTCGTCTCATATTTTATTTAAAGGCCAATACTTAAGCGAATATGATTTTCTAATTATTTTTTTTGTCTCTAACAACAAGAAGAGTCCTAAGTAATTTGTTATTGGACTGAGGTAAATCAGCCATTGATCCAGGCCCAAACACGAAAATAACCAGGATTGACCTGGGCTGTGTACTCCTCTATCTGAGGCCCAAACCCTTAGAATTAGGCTGTTAAGCCTTGTCTTCACACCAGAATGACTTACAATTCAGTTAAGAACATGGATTTTAGATTACGAAAGTTTTACTAAAACAGACCGGCCAATAAAATTGATTTAATGCAATTACACACATGGACTGGAAAATAACTAATTTCAAGTTTCAAAGGTCCACGTAATTCACCTGTGATTACAAATCAGATATGTTGCATGCTAGTTTAATTTTTAAATTCCTTATTATTACAATTTTGTTAAAGGGTTGATTCATACCTATGAGAACTGAGAATTGAAAATAAACAATGAGTAAAACCTTACAACGAGTAACACATTATGGTGATAGCTTAACCTACGGGAACTGTTCTATTAATCTAACATGGAATCGTTATAATCTAAACTCATATGCATTACCAAATGTCTAATACACATTCACATGAACAATTCTGATCAATCCACTGATTTCAATAAACAAGTAATAATATCTTAAAAAAAACTATAACAATATTGTCAACCATGACAGAATTTATCGCAGAAGTTTAGATTCATTTTATTTTACATTTTTTTAATCTTAATTTCACATCTACAATTATCATATAACCTCAACTATACTGCGTTGAAACTATTCCGAAGACAAAATTAATACAAAATCAAAGTTCACCAGTACATGTATAGTCCAGTCCAAGTTTATATAATTTCATTACATATCAAACTAATCCTAACGAATACAAGTAGTTCTAGCTAAATTCTACATAGATCGGATTCACTGTAAAAAATAAAAGTAAATTGCAATGTTAAATGAACATTTTTACTTCATCTCTTCGACTTGTAACTACATCAACAGGTAATAGAAGTGTACCTGGAAATGAATGGAAAATCGATAAGATTCTAGGTTGAAATAACAGAAACAAGGATCAACAATAGGAATTCAACAACAATTAACCACAACCTCAATCAACACCAGATTTAATCACATTAAACGGCAGTAAACCAGCAGATAACCAATCACTTGACTTAATCAGAATGCAATTTCCACAAAACTTGACAATCAGAACCAAATAGCTTTCAAATTGATGTGAGAACTAATCAAACAGTGGGATTTTTGAACTATTTCTACTGTTTTTGGTATTTTTAAATTTCGAAAATGAAGAATTTCTAAAGTGAAGACTTAGAATTGCAGAAATGTTTTAAGGAAGATTTCAGATTGCCCAAAAAAAAACTTATTGAAAGAGGCCTATGGAGGCCTATTTATAGAGTTTGAAAGAGAGGGAAATTCAAATCTCCTGAAATTATCCATTAGTCCCCCCATTTATTTCAATTGTATCCCTATTGTTTATTATTTATTCGATTATTACCCCTTATTAATGCAGAATTACCCCTGTTCCCCTATCTAGAATATTCTATTCTAATGTAACCCCACTTTTGCCCCCACTTCTATTCAATATTCACTGAACTGCCCTTTTATTATGCCCATACTACCCCTACCTCCTAAGGCTTATTACATTTAAACCCTTTATTGTACCCCAAATTGCCCCTGAATAAGACTTGAATTCACCAAATAACCCTACTGTCCTTTACCCTTTTACCCCCATTAAATTTGATTAATTTCAGAATTACTCATTCAGGAAACAGCTATAACCAATCGAATTAAATCAAACTAATAATTCAATTCTTAAGACTAACTAATAACAAAATCAAATTATTTCTAACAAACTTTCAGAATCAAAATTTTAAAACTAATGATTAACAGAATCGAAAAAATTTCAAAAACCAATCAAAAATTCTAATCATTAATTCTATTAAACCCTAATTTCTAATCAAATTATTCATTATCAATATCAATTTCAAAA